>NDXZ01042144.1:0-10331 GCA_003055125.1 Paykullia maculata | reverse complement strand
TCAGTCAGTAACGTTACTCTTTTATATATATAGATTATATAATATATAACTAAAGAAGATTATATGATAATAGTTTAAAAACTCAACCCTGATAAAAGTCATGAAGAATCATCATGTTGATACGAAAGGTTTTTGGTAGCAGCTTTAAAAGAGAACTAAAAAAAAGACATGAAAAACATGCATGGTGAAAATGTAGTGTAAGCGAAAAGTACTGTAATATTAATTTCAGGTTCAATCTTAGAACCAAAAGAAATCGTGGTTTATTTCGAAGGCATAAAATACCGCATGCATTACGCATTAAATGCAATAGATATTTGTTTTAAAATATTTTGTGTATTCAATTTAGAGTACCCAAAAGAATCTTTGTTAGTTTGGACGTTTATTCAAAAGCACTTTTACAATATTACTACAAATATTGATTACAGCAGTCCCCAAATTAATTCGTTAATTTCAAATTTAAAATAGTTTTTTTTTTAAATAACTGTACAAAAATAACCTTTGTATGTATAGTATAAATATAGTTACTTTAGTCGGAAAAAGTGCTAAGTCCATTTTTTCAAATTATTCAGGAGAGACAAAAAACTGTCTTTTCTTTTGTAGACTTTTTGAAAATCTGTAAATGCATTTTACAAGAATGTATGTATGTAGTTATTTTACTGGTGTTGATTAACAAAATATTAATTGGTTAACAATATGTAAGAATAAGAATTATTAGTTTAAAGAAAAATAAATAAATAATAATAAAAAGGTATATTTTTGCGATATAGGGAACATCCAATTGCTTAAAATTATACGATTATGTTGAATTCAATAGTGTATTTGTTTTAAGCGAAAGCTTCCTATGTTTAAAATATAGGTACAGAATATTTAGAAAAACAAATCATAGATGAGGTAGATCATCATAAAAACGGTGATGGTCTTTGGGTTAAGTCAGTTTTAAAAATTGCAGGTCTTTATTTTTTCTTGCCAGTATTTTCCTTCTTTCGTTGTAGAGTGGTTCCAAACTCAAAAAATTGACAGGTTTTATATTTTTATTTGTTTTCTGTGGTAAATTTGTCCACTCTTCGGTGAAACGAAGTTTATACTTTATTTCACAATTTGGTGTATGTTTAATTGCACGAATACCCGTTACCTTGTGATCTCCTTTACCTCGTCCAGGCCGAATGCTTTTACAAAATTGCAAGGTGTTGACATGTTTAAAAAACGAAAAGTCCAAATATGTAACGTCGTATGGTTCAGGCTTTTTCCGGGCTGTTCTGCATATCTCAATATATTCAGCAGGGACAGCAATATTTCTATTTTTAATTGCATGGAGTGTACACTAACAGCTTCCATTTGTGTGTGGCCAATTTCCAAGATTTTTTGTTCAATCGTTTTGTTATGTTGAATTGCTGAATTCAGCAAAGCATTGCTCATTATAATCCAACTTGAAAAGAAGACTTTATTAAAAAAAAAAATTTGTTCCTTTCAACATTTTTTTTTTTTGGACTTAGCATATTTGCCTACCACTGCATTCCAGCAAGAAAAAACAAAATAATGGTGTTATTTTTTCTTGTAAATGTTGTATGTATTTTGAATTATACTAGCAAGCTACATCAAAATCTCAATTTCGACGACCCCCTAAATGATTTTTAACTTAATAAGAAACGACAGGCCCTAATTTTCCGTTTCTACACTCATAAACTCAAAAAATGTAAAAAAGTACCCTAAAAATGATAAAAGTACTTTTTCGCCCCCCGTTTATCCCTTATTTTTGCGCGATTACTTCAGTTGCGCTATTAAATACCAACTGAGCTATTAATATATTAACAAAAACGCAGTAACCTGTGTTTTAAACAATAAAGCAAAGTTAATACAGCTATTAACAGAAAAAAAATGTCATTATGCACTATGCATGACTTTGTTCCGGCTAGATTGAGCATTTAGACCACTGTACGTCGTTAGCAAAGTTTTACCACATCCTAATAAATAGTCTAGGAACACTTTAAAGACGAATACACAAACATTATTATTTATTTACATATATAAAAAAAAGATAGATAAATAGATTTAGTAAATATTTATGTTAATTTTAATATGTAATTTTAGCGACACAAGTATGGTACACCGATTTCAACGTTTTTTTCATTTCGAATTTCTGCAAAAAAGCGATTTATATCATCTTCGGTAACAACCTTTTTGCTGACTACAAATGTTTGCAAGTATTCCTTTAGTTTATCTTTCATTCGATTGTACTCTGTGATGACATCAATTTGCTGCACCCGATCAATAGAAGCTAAAGCACGAATACCTCGTTCATACGAAGATTCGGTGCCATGTTTTCTAATGCCACGTTCTTCATAACTTTTAGCAGAATCTTCAGGATCCAAAAGATATTCAATTTTTTCACTTTCATATATGGACATGCAATTAGAGCATCGACAAAGTGCAGCTCTCCAATCTGGTCCCCAAAAAGTTGTTCCTAAATGAAAGAAAAATATGAATATAATGTATATGCTAAAATAATTATTTTAACCAAAAACATTACAGCACTAAAGAGTAAAATTTTTTGTTTTATACTAGCTTTTAACCCGCTACTTCGTAGGCGCACTTTTAAATATTTATTTAACATTCAAATCCTGTTTAGCTAATTTGTATTTTTTGTAACATTGTATATACAAGTGTAGAACTTTTATTTGTCTTAATTATTTTGTCGACAAAAATTAAAAGAAATATTTGGACATAGTTTGGCACTATTTGATCTTGTTTTGTTTCATATTTACCTTTATTATCCTATATGCATAGTTCCGTATTAACTTAATCTCACGGGCTTTTAAACAGGGTTTATTATATCTACATTTATATATCTTATTTCACTATAGAAATGACACACTTCTATTTCGTCCCCCTTTATTATTAACCACCTTAATATACATTAATAGTCCCTAATGTAACATTTTCAATAAATGGAATAAAACCATTAAATTTAAAAAAGTAACAGTTCGCCACCATAAATGTATTTTAATCTCAACCCTCATTTCACTTTTCTGGACCTATAAATGTAAAAAATGATCATAAAAACTTAAAGGTACCTTTTTGCCTCTTATATGGTTTCATATCTCATTCTGGATCAACAGTTCCTTAAATCATATTTTTTGATACTTAGGTTTTGAGTGAAATTTTTGTATGTGTTTTGTTATTATAAAAAAAAACAAAGCACACGTAAAACGTCTACACAAAGCACTCACTTGTATTACAAAAACGGCACATTAAAGTAAAAAGTACCATAAAAGCTGACTGAGTAAACTTTCGCCTCATTATATGAGTTTCTAGTTCAATCAGGAATAATATGCTCATTTCTACTCATAATCTCAAAAAAAAAATTCGTACAAAAAACCCGAATATATAAAAAGCACTTTTTCGTCTACTTATATGATTTTTATTCTTATTCAGGATCAATAGACCTTAATTTTTTTTATTTATAGACTCATAAACACAAAAAATGTTAAAAAAAAGCTAAAAGCTGATATTCTTTTTTACATGCACTAACGTTTGGCGTGAGTTATAAAGCGTAGCCATCATTGCCTTGCTCTGTCATTGTCAAAGCCAGTAGTACTCATTGCATGTATTCGAAAGAAATGTAATATTAAAAACTTTAATGAGCACTATTCATGCTCAATTTGCGAAATAACACTAGCCAACAAATGAAATTTTTTCTTAAAATACAAAAACGTAACAAGGTCCGATTATACTAGCAAAGGGTAATAAAACCCTATACTCAGTTTGGCCAGATTGGTGACCATTTTTATATGTATTAGAGAATTAAGAAATAATACAGTTTGTGGGTCATTTTGACCCAAAGGGTATATTAGGGTTATTTTCAAAACTTTGTTTTAACTGTACTTTTTATTAAACTAAACAAAATTATTTATTTTTGTAAAATAATAATCAAAGTTAAGGAGTTTCAGGAGCGTTGTCAGATTTGGGTCAAATTTTCAGCACTGAAGTTTTAGACCTGGTTTCACAATATTCTGATCCGACACATCATGGTGCTAATGCTTTCGGGGAAAAGAGGCTTGCCTTAGCCTTAGGTGGCTGGGCTCAAATTGGTGATTCACCAGAATATTTCTGGTACCACGGGAACCAGTAGCTCGCAGGACTTGAGGTTGTTGGTTGAGGTCCCTTCGAGGTGCACGTCGTGGCTCTGGTTGTGAACTAAATTTTGAATTAGTAGGAAGAAGTGTCAATTTGTGTTGATGGGTGATGTTATGGGTGTTACTAATAACACACGCTGCGTAATAGAAGATCGAAGTCCTGGCAGATGCTTGAGCTAGAGACAGACTTCGTTCAGCCGGATCTTCTCTGGCTCTGTTGTAAAGTCAGCAGGTCTGGCAGCAACGGGATCTAGGTAACCCGAGCTCTCGAGCAAGTGCCACTCTAATTTTCAGAATCATAATCGGTAGAAAATTGCTACCTGAGTGTTCCTTGCAAGTCACATAGGGGCGATAGTTAAACGCATACATTTTAACTTGTAACTCTAAGGTATATATATATATATAAAAATGTTTACAATTTCTAACAATTTCGTCTTCAGATATAGACAAAAGTGGTCTCAAATATGTTTTAAATATACCAAATATATAGTAAAGCACAACACAACAGAACTTGTTTTATTATATTATTTCCACAAAAAAAATTTTTAATTTTTGAAAAACTACCATTTTTAAGGTACAAAATGGTCTTTATGAGCTATTTAGGGTGCGTAGACACGTTCAGATTGTATTGGTATTTTCACAGAAGTTGTTCAACTTTACCGTGGCTACAATTTTGTTAATGAAAAATGTGGATTCTCTAAAAGTTATGCTAAGAAAAGTTTAAAAAAAATGTTTTCTATTTTTTCAAAAAAAGTGCAGGAAAAATTTTTTTTGCAATAAAATATTAACTTAGCTTATTCATCAATTTCTTAGCTTCATTATTGCCAAATATTGTTAAGCTGTATCACCAACTCTGATTTAGCTATCAGAAAAAAACTGATGACACCTTATTTTGAGGGGCCCACTCATTTTCAGAATCTTTTGAGGCTTAAAAAAGAGGTCACCAATCTGGCCAAACTGAGTATAGGGTTTTACTTCCCTTTGCTAGTATAATCGAACTGTCACATTCTTGTGTTTTTTTCACGGTTGCACCGTGTAATCGGTGACGCGACTACACTCGCCTCAGACACGTCTTTGAGATTAATACTTTTCATTACAGAATATACTAATATTTTACTAGTGTGATATTTGTTTCTCGCTTAGTATCATTATATATTATTATTATATATTATTTATATATGTAAGGCTAATAAACACATAATATCTCAATATGTTTCAATCTTTCACTCAAAAAATGTCCATAGTGTTTCTAAATCGAATATGGGAATTTATAATTTTATATGCCACCCGACTGGGTACGGGGTCTTGAATGACCATATGCCATTATTTTTGCTATTAGTAAGTTCTGGTTCCATTTTTTTTTACTACATGTATGTAAAAAACCAATGATCGTAAAAATTATAAATAAAAATTTAAACGTCAAGAAAAATTTATTAAGAATCACAAATGAAAACAATGCTTAAATTCGACAAATACTGCGCATTGAAATGGGTTGCCATGCAATAATGAACATGTTGCATTGCCAATACTAAGTCTACTGTGTTTATGAACACTATACATTGCTGTATTGCATTGCAAACTGCGTTTATATAGGCAGCCATAAAGTGCAAATATTAACATATTATTTTATGTAGTGTATTGGTTGTGACACACTGTAATAAATGTTTGTCACAACACAATACACTAATAACACACTTTTTCGTTATAATTGTGTCATACATTGCTAAGGAGTTAGCAATGTATGACACACAAACGTTAAATAAAAAACATTAATAATTATTAGGCAACGGTCAAAGCACCCGGAATAACTGGAAGTGCTGAACAATGCAGAAAATGTGATGTAATAATAAGATTTGTAATAATAATATTTGTAATAATAAGAATTGTATAAATAGAGAAACATTTATTATAATAAAATCACAATTAATCTAATCACAGAAGAGGCTCTTTAGCCAGTGTTATTATTTTATTTCTAATAAGCAAACAGTGGCTTTTTAGCCATCTGCTTTTTGGCGTGCTTGCCTTTATAATAAGCGAAAAATACACATTACGCTACACCTAAGTTCTTGATTAGAACAGCACTAAATATAGCACTTAATATTATAAACATTATAAAAAACACAGAATATTACAAACAAAACGCAACTTTTACAATTTATAATTATGCAAGGAGTTTATCACACATGTGCTCATAGGAAAAACAAGGTAAATTATAGCTGCTATAATAAAGTAAGATAAAAAAATGCATTTTTTTCATACAAATACATTAAAATATTTAGTGCATCTGACCTATATATGACGAATGGTTAATGATAAAAAATATTTGGTTTCTATTGGCAATTTTTATGTTTTGTAATTATTAACATTGTTGGCAATAAATACTTTAAAAGTAACTATTACCTAGTTTTTATGTAATTGGTGATTAGCATTCACCAATTACAAATTATATATAATTGGTAATTGAACTTGTAATTAATAACAAAATGTTATTGGTAGCGCTTAAGTCTAATACAGAAGTAATTCAAATATTCCGTCCTTCAAACAAACTGCGTCTGACAGTTTGGCAAAAATTTTACAATGTATGTTTTTTATGTTGTACTTGTTGTAGCGACAAGTCTACCTTGCTTATTGTATCATGAGTACTTATGATAAATAAAATATAAAAATATTTTTTTGTGATATATTTTTATGTTTGTTTAAAAAAAAATATACAAATAATTGTATAAGTTAAACCAAGAAAAATGAATATTGAGTATCTTCAAGAAGGACTTGACTGTCTCATGTTCTGCGGCATAAAATTAACTCTAGAACAAAAGGTTTTAATAGAAAATTCTTTAATAGTCTTGCAAAATGAAAATCGTTTTGCAGGAATGTATTTTTGGGGACGCATAAATGGAATTGCAAACGATTATTATATAGCATTCGGTTACGCGAGAGATTGTCTAAGAGAACGCAAATATTTCTTCAGTATCGACGGTTATCAATGGCTTATGTTGCCATTTGTTCAAAATCGAAAAACTTTTCAGGCTACAATGTTGTGTAGTCAACTATTTTCCGGTGATCCAAGTCTATTAACACCTGTAATATTGGTAAGATAATAATGCATTATAAATACATTTTTCTAAAGTCCTTTTCAGGATCCCATTTTCGAAATAGAAGCTAATCAAGTAATTTCGACCAGTCTACCGGAAAAAATACAGCTTAAGGAGGAGGAACGCCTTGCTGCTATAGTTTTTATTATAACTGAAGAATGTGCTATTTGTCCACGTGGGTCTTTGTACAAGCTTACTGATGCGTGTGTCGTTCCAAATCAAATGTTTCGCGGCTTAAATGATTTACAATGTGATGATTTATCTTACTATCAGATTTATCGTTTGCCACGAACCGATTTCAAAATTAATCTGTCTAAGCGCTCCGATTACAACTATCCTACGGACTTTTTGGATTCCGTAGAAAGTTCAATACCAAAGGGCCAGGCATTTTCATTGAACTTACAACACAATGATCGTTTAGTGATTATAAAATCATGCATTTGGTTGGGCATGACATTTTTCCATAAAATTAACTCATACAAATATGGTTTTCTTTACATTGGAGATGGGAAAAAAAACAACGATTTGTTATTTATGTTTTAAATAGAAATTGTTTAGAGTTAATCGCATACATATGTATGTTTGTGTGTATGTATATGATCAACTTGCACAACTTTGTTTTTTGAAATTTTAAACAAATTTTTTTCAATTTTTAATTTTGTTTTTATACCCTTCAGCCATGTGGCAAGGGCATATAGAGGTTTGTCATTCCGTTTGTAATTTCTAAAATATTCATTTGCGACCCTACAAAGTATATATATTCTGGATCATTATAGATGGGGAAGTCGATTTAACCATGTCCGTCTATCCGTCTGTCCGTGTGTTGTTTGAAATCAAGTTTTCGTAGCTCCCACAGGTCACCCAGGGTTGTATGTGGTATCAAACTTTTGGAAATAGTTTCGAGAAAGTCGGTATTGAAAGATGGCAAGATCCATCCATAAAAGGCTGAGATGTTAACAAAAAAATACGACTACCTCTTTTTTTTACACAAAACATCACTGTTTTGCAGCTTTGAGATAAACTAGATATATTTTAAAAAAATGGACCATTTGCCCAAATGGTCCGCACATGGTGAAGGGTATATAAGATTTGGCTCAGCTAAATATAGCGCTCTTACTTGTAAACACCCTTTTTGCTAGATATTGAGTAAAAATCAAATTTTGTAACTAAAGAAAAATAAACTTTTATGTAATAACAAGAATGATAACAAGCTGGGAATTTTAAATATTATTGCTTCTTTACAACATAATACATAGGTAGTTTCCTGTTTTGTTTTTAAACTAAGTTAATGGAAGGTCAATTGATCGTACACAAATATTCGATATTTTTAATATTTTGAAGGTAAAAAATTTCATAATTTACCTTTTTCGTAATGTTCCCCTCGATCAGGTCGACGACATTTTTGTTTTACTCTCTCTACATCATTTTCCATTTTCTGACGTTTTGCAAACGGTTCTTCAGCCGTCGCGGCAACATTGGAGTCACTCATATTCATTATTTCCGAAATACTTTTATCTAAATCGCTTTTTAATTTATTTTCATCGTTGTCCTCAAAACCCGATACACATGCATTGTCGGCAACACTAAAATTGCTTTCAACGGGTTCGTCCAAACTTTCCACTTTTTTCAACGCCAACCCAGTATAGCTGTGTAAAAATGTATGCTTCTCCATGCAAGTATCGCATATCATTTCACTGCATGCATCGACAAGTTTATCGGCATAGGGTGGCGCCTTTAAATGATGGAGATGAAACCAGTCCTCACAAACAACACACTGTATCATGAGTTCATCTGAAACATGTTCTGGATCTGGGTAGGGACGATGACATGTACAATACAAACCTTGAAAATTTTGGTTATACAAATTATCTGCATTAATCTGTTCGATTTGCTTTATACTGGCATTTAAAGAACAAGGATTTAAACCTGTCTGTTCTGTTGGGCAGTCGCAGCGGAAGTTTCTTTTTGTATATAATTCAACCAATTCATGATTTCCATGACATTGATAAGAGCAAGCTAAGCAAATACCTGCACATTTTTTTAAATCGTTGCGGCCCTCCGGGCAACATGTCAGACAGGAATACAATGCCTGGCGTTTCACAGGACCTAAAATATAGGTGCAACTTTTTTCGTCAGATGCTCCAAGTACAGCAGCATATTCCTCTTCCATTTCTTTTTCCTCTTCTAAAACGTCTAACATAGTAAGACTTGATTCCTCCAAGGTATTTGCAGCCAATTCTTCGGTTGTGCTCTGTTCACATATATTTTTGCCATTTTCCATTTCCACTTTTTAATGTAATTCTTAATGTACAGAAAAAAATTTAGCAAAATTAAAGGTTCTTTTCCACTTTTAATTTACAACAAAATTGCCCGCACTCAAGTTGAGACCTGCGCCGGTCGCGCCGACCAGTTTTTTCAAGCCGCCGCCGATTTTTTACCGGCTTTAACTCGGCTGAAAAATAGCCGCCGCTCATATTCTTTTAACATATTGAAATTTTCCTTGGTCATGTTAAAATAATCGTTTGTTATGTTTATCACACTAAAAAAATTATTTCACATTTAGTGTTGTACATAAACATTTGTATGTATCTACCACTGTATTTGTTATTTTCGTTTAGTAGTATTATATGCAGGGTAAGTAACGCAGAATTTGCTTATTCCATGTTCAAACTACAACTACATACATCTTGATTCGCCCTTTGAATTACTAATGCGAATTTACCTGTTTACTAAGCCTCTCTTGTACCGCTTGATAATGAGATTATTGAGTCTCAATCTCAGTTCCTAAAGCTTCGATTTTGTAGTGTCCGTGTAGGTTTTTGTAGATTTGGTCCGTTCGAAAAGTTTAAGTGTGTTGTTGATATTGTCAATGTTCTTTCTGTATTTGTCTAGGTTAATAATGTGGATCTCAGTTGATATCAAGTGCTCATTGATTACAGTTCGATTCTTATTCTTTCGCGCTTGTTGTTAACACATCTTACTACAACAAAAAACCTCCGTTATTTTTCTTGTATTTTTATTAATTTCATAAAATTATTCTTTCTTTTTTCACCGCGTTTTTTGTAACTTTTTTAATTGGTAGAAAAGAAAAAAGGAGCACATAATC
>NDXZ01042130.1:0-11672 GCA_003055125.1 Paykullia maculata | reverse complement strand
CCTTAACACATGTGTGTGTGTGAAGGGTATAAAAAGTGAATAGACATAAGTTTCATTGTTGAGCTAGACAACAAATTTTCACATTTGAATCATACATAACGCTACGATATACAACGCTTTGTTGTAAGCGCACTATCGGACGTCGTGCAGGATGCTTATTGTCATTTAGAGTAAACATATCTCGAAAACAATTTATATTTAATCTAATAAAGTTTAATCATCATCATAAAAAATTTTAAAATGTTTTTTAAAACAGACTTGAACTATTTACAAACTTTGCTCCAGCTGTTTATCATACATTGCCATAACTAAAAACAACCAAAAATCTCAAATCAAATGTAAAAGAAAACTGAGTTGCACGTTTAAAGCTCTTCGCTTAAAAAACACCCTTTATGGAATATTGTCTTTATGTGTGAGTAGGTTGCTATGTTGTAATTTAATGAAAACCAAAAACACTAAGCCAGCTATTTAAAAATTCCGTTTTACAAGTAAAATGTAAATAACTGAATGAATCTATCGTACACAAACAATCAACTTAAAATGTTTATAAATTTGTGTGAGTTTTAGCTAGAAGTGAATGTGAGATGTGTTTTTTTTTCGTATCAAGCGTGAGTTGCGTGTGAACCACTAGCTATCGTGATTAAAACAAAAATCATTCATGCATAAGTGGGTAAGGGTAATTAAAAAATTCATTAGTGTGCGATTTTACATTTTTAAGGTCATGCACGAGTTTTTATTTACCAAATAATTTAAAGAATCTATTTCTTTCACAAATCTTAACCAGTAAATATTCTATTACTTTCGTAAGCAATTGTTTAACTATGTTTTACTATGTAGACTGAAATTCCAGAACGCACAACTAAAACATACTTAAATACATAATATATATTTTAAATAATGTATCGAAGAAGAACTGAAATATGGTAGATGTTTTTTTTACTATAAAAAGACGCCTTTTGTTCCGTTGAGTACAAAAGAAACACATAAATTATAAAAAAAAAGTTAAAGCAAGCTGCAGTATATTGGACAAATGCAGATAATAGTCCTTTGTTGAAGAGAGAGCATAGATGAGCGCGAGAAGAAAAATACTCACGCGCACATATCTGGTATTAACTACTATATGTGTACAGTAAAAAGGGTTTTGAGTTGAAATGAAGCAACACGCACACATACGCAAATAAGCTGTAATACACACACTGATACATACATACTAACTCACATATGAAAATATTAACAACAAAAAGGAATACCTACTAGGCTTAGGTTATCAACGCAACAAAGTGCTTAAGCAGGTATTAACTCAATTTTTATCCTTTACAATCAAAACCTAACGAAAAAGCTTTACGAACGAACAAAAAACAACACCAACAACATTAGTTGTAGCATTAGAAGGAAGCAACAAACTAAAATAAGAAATAAGCAACAGGATCAAGTTAAAAACAAACCAACAACAAGACAAAAATACATAAAACATTTTTACTTTGATGATGAGTTAAACAGATTATTTCACGCATACATACATACATACATACATACATAAAATTAGGAAATAGGTATGTACGATATATGAAAGTGTTGAAGAAAATTACATTTTAAAGCTGAAATTTACGAGGGTCAAATCTTTTTTATTGACTTTTAACGAACTACAATCGGTGAAGAATAAAAGTAGTCAACCCGCAATCACTTACAGTCAATTTTCAATGTGAAGATTAGAGATTAACACCTTGATCTTGTAAACGTTAAACTTCTTTCTATAATATTGAATATATTCTTTGAGGAAACATACTTGAAAACCCTTTTAAAAATTAATGTAAATTTCTATTAAAAAACATTAAATTAATAATAATAATAATAATAATAATAATAAAAACATTTAAAATAATATATTTTTTATAAGACTCAGAAAAACCATTACCTACCAAACAAATAACACATTTTGAATAATTTTTCTAGGGGGAGAGGTACTTTTCTTTCCACCATGATCCGCGCCTGCTTTAAAAAAATGTTGGTTTATTAAAAAAGTTCCTATTAATATAAGATGAAAAGGGATAACAAAAATGTATGTAAATCTCTTTAAAAATATTTTATTTTATCCATATCTCAAAGCAAATCGATAACTGGTGTTTGTTGGCTACTTTTTAAATTTTCGTTCATTTATAAGGAACGAAACACGCATGGAATTAAGAACTAAACTCACAAACCTAAAGCTTATGTGTTGTCATTCAAATATTACAATATTAGAAATATTTGTTGATAAAACAAACCAGAAAACAGGAAAATGAATACTTTAATGTAGAGGGTATAATCTTAAAACGTAGACCTATAAACAAAATACTGTCTCTGTTTCTTAACCTTTTTTAAACTCCATTTATGTGCAAACGTAAATATTGTTTAAACAAATTTTATCCTACTGGTTCATAATTAATTGTTTTTTTTATATAAAGTTTTCTAAGAACTTTAATAAATGTTTAACGAAATTTCCGTTATTGTTTCTAAATTAAGTAAATCGAGTCTGGGCTAATCGTCTATTTGACCGAAACCGATTTATTTTTTTTTATTATTATACCCTTCACACATGTGGCAAAAGTATAAATAAGTTTGTCATTCCGTTTAAAATTTCTACAATATTCATTTGCGACCCCCATAAATTATATATATATATATATATTCTGGATCCTTATAAATAGGGAAGTCAATTTAGCCATGTTCGTCTGTTCGTGTGTTGGTTAAAATCAAGTTTTCATAGCTTCCATAGCTCACTTAGGGTTGTATGTGGTATCAAACTTTTGGTATTATTTTCGAAAAAATCAGTATGAAAATTGGCGATATCCATCAATAACCGGCTGAGATATAAGCAAAAAAGGACGACCACTTTTTTTCCAGAAAAGAGATTAATATTTTTGCAGTTCTTGAATAAATTATAGACATGTTTGGAAAAATTGGACTAATTGGTTCATAATCTGCAAGATATAGGCGAAAAACCTATATGGACCAAAATTTCTATCATAAAAAAATCATGTTTTCTAAGACTTTAACTGCTTTTCGGACATGTGAATACAAACATACATTCATACATACATACATACATACACTTCCTATTACATACCTACACGGCACAGCCAAATATAGCGCTCTTACTTGTTTTTCATATTTTTGGATTTCAAACTAAATTCACTAACAGCGAGATATTTCCAATTTTTAGTTCTTTTCTTAATATCTAATTTATTTGTTTTGACCATCCTTTGGATGACACTAAGAGATTAAATAAGTATAAAACTAAAAATTAACGCCAAAGATATGATTGATGTAGCAATGTTTTCTGATTTACATATATTTTGTTGTACAAGACTTTTCATACGACCTTCTTAAATATTACGAACGTGTTAGGCATATGATGATGATATTATTAACACACACACTGCACTACAGTTGACCAAATGTCGTAGGCGAACATTGAATAATATTAAGGAAGAATAAGAATTTATACCTTTTCTCGTGAGGACGACGAATATTAAATCCTATAAATAACAATTTGAGGACAATTTGTTTTAAGTTGGCCTCTGCTAAACAAAAAATGGTGGCTTCCAATTACCAATTCTTAATAACTGGACATGTGTGTAGTTCTAATTAAAATCAAAAATTGTTTAATTACAACTACATCTAATTTTAAATTTAATTTTATTTTAAAAGTCTTAAATGCACCTGTTAAGAAAAGAGAAAATATAATAGAGAAATAGTTTTAATTGTAATTATTTCAATACTCATAATTTATTGACAAGATATATAAAAAACTCGCCGAGGAGTTGTAGTTTTGTCCTTAAACTATTTTTAATAGTGTTTTGTAAACTTGGCCAATAGGGAAAGATTTACTCATGCAAATGACAATAACCTACCTGCGTACATACACTCAAACAAACTTACACAAGTAGATTGAATAAAACTCTTTGAGTTGTTGAAAAAACAGAATTTGTAATTAAGTTATTTTTCTTCATTACACGCTTATTGTGCTGGCTTAATGGAACAAGAAATAACAAGAATTTTGCATTTATGATTTTGGGTTTTTCTTAATATCGATCAGCAACAACAATCAGCAGTACAACACCAACAGCAACAAAAAAGTAAATAAAACTTTAACCCTTGCAATCACTAACATGTTATGTCCTAAAAGCAAATGGCTTTAGTGGTGAAGTAGCAAACATATCTTGCAGCAATATATACAAAAACATAAACATATACACAAGGTATATGGTAAATTTGTTTTAGCGACTATCTTTCGGGGCACCCCCCTAAAATGTGCTTATAGGCTAGAAATGCGATTGACAAAGTTTCAGCCCAGTCGGATAACGCTAACACGTGCCTCATTTAGGATGAAGTTGGGAAACGATTTTTCAATAAAATTCGTATTTCTTTGTCCTTACAACCGAAACCATTCATTCTAGGAACTTGACTCGAGTGTTATTTTATCAGAAATTTTTTTTTTATTAATTTTGAATTTAATGATTTTGTTCCTTATACCAATAGATTAAGAGATATTTAGCATTTATCAGGCCACGCCGCACAGTGACCTATTTCATATAACGACTGGCAGTATATAAAAGAAGTTATTGCAAGGAGTTGAAATTTTCAAGTTAATAAAGTATAATCAAATTTAAAATTTCAAAAATTTCGGAGCAAGGATACGTGTCCTTCCTACATATCCTGAAACTAAACTATGATAATGTCATAAAAGGTTGAAAAAAATTCCAACTTCATGAAATTTTGCATAGTCATTGGATGTGATATTCTTAATGATCTCACTAAATTTTATCCAAATCAGATCAAGGACACGCCAAACTCAAAAATGTCCTTTTTCAAAAAACTAAAAGTAAGTGGAAAAAAATTAAATTTCTTAAATTAATTCCGTATACAAACGAAATATATGTATATAACTTAATTACAATGTAGAACAAACCGTTCTCTAGTTATACTAACATACATTTGTCATGCAACTGCCTTCGTTTTTGACATGAAGCTATATCTGGAAAAGTGGAGCTAATAAAAGTATTGTACTTCTATATTTGAAATCTGTATAACATATGTAGTAAGAAACAGCTAAAATTTTTCCGGTAACAAATAAAAACTTAACTTTTGTAAAGTAATGTTATTTTTTTAAAAAGATATTACGTTTTATACCTTTCACCACAGGTGATAAGGGTATATATAAGTTTGTCATTCCGTTTGTAATTCCGTTTGTGAATCTTTATAGATAGGGAAGTCTATTAAGCCATGTCCGTCTGTCCGTATGTCAGTCTGTTGAGATCAACTTTTCTCGGCCCCCCGATGTCGTACGGACACGATAATGGTATCAAAGAGATTCTTGCTGTTGAAAATCTCCAAAATCCGACAATTAACGAGATATAAGCCAAAAAAAAATTTTTTTTACACAGAAATGATTATATGTGTGTGTAAGACATGCCTTTTGGGAAATTATTATAAGAAAAAAAAATTTTCAAGATATAAGCAAAAAAAATTTCGACATATAAGCAAAAAAAAATTTTTTTTACACAAAAATTATAAAATTTATGTCTAAGACATGTCTTTTTGGGAAATTTCAAAAAATTTACAAATTGGCCCAGAATCAGCAAAGATATAGGCGAAAAACCTATATGGACTAAAATAATATCATAAAAAATCAAGTATTCTAGGACTTTAAATACATACGTACATATAAGTATACATATACACACATACATGAATACATGTAGTAAAGGGTATATAAGATTTGGCACAGCCAAATATGGCGCTCTTGCTTGTCTATATAATCTATATGAATAGAAATGAAATGATGTTCGTTGGTAAGCGCATAACTTGCGAACGGCTAGACCGATTTGGCTAATTTTTTTTTTAATGTTTGTAATAGCCCAAACCAGGTTTTGACGTAAAGAAAGTTAGGAAAAGTTTGCCGGAAAATTAGAAAATCTTGAAAAAACTAAATTACACTCACACAAAATGTATTTTGGTCAACATAAAACTGCAAGCCACTGTGGTGTAGTGGATGGTGTGCGTACTTTCGGTCGAAAGGTCGGTGGTTTGAATCCTGGAGCAGACTGATTTTTTTTTTTAATTTTTCCTATTTTTACTTCATGTAATAAAAAAAAAAAATTAAGTCAGTCATTCAACTAAAAAAAGAAAAAATTATAAAAAATAAAAAAATTCAGTCTGCGCCAGGATTCGAACCACCGACCTTTCGATCAAGCGCACAAATACATGAAGTTTCATGCATATTTAAAGTGCTAAATAATTTATTCTTTGGCAGAACATCGTTTGCCGGGTCAGCTAGTTATTAAATAAAAATTTAAGTGTAATAGGAAAGAGATGACACATTTTTCGTCTGTAAATAAATCATTCATATTTATTTATTTATTTAAGTTGATCTTAATTTAGAAAATATATTCTGAATATGAATTGCCGCCTTGCCTAAAACTAAAATTAACTCGTATTCACTGTTAAAATTTGTTTCATAATTTCTTAGTTTCATCATTAGCTTCCTCAGTATACTACAATAAATTGTAATCTTTTTTTGTGTATTTGTATCAAAAAGAAGTAATATGCAAAGTACAAAAGCCGAAACAAATCTTAATAAGTGAGTTAAAATGTTACGCTAATTAAAAGTGAGGAAATTTGTTTGCTTAAACAAGCGTAAACGTCCCAGTGCTTATAGCCCATTAGTTTAGTCTTTTTTACAACCTTGTTCGAGAACAACTATCTATTTTTTGTGAAATTAATATGTTTTTATTAGTAAATGAATATATTAAATATATTAGGCTTTAAGTAATACTTAGAAATAATTTGCAATTTATGTATTCAAAAACATTTACAATGGCAACTGCTTACCTCAACACATCCCTTTGAAATTTAAGTGGAAAACATAATTAAATTTTGTTTCAGTAGAAATAAAAATTTTAATTAAGTACCATAATTGAATATTAAAACTTGATGAAAATTCATAAGTAAACGAACATAAATAAGAAAGAGTGCAAGATGTGGCTACGCCGAATCTTTCGTACCTTTCACCAACATACAGTTGTAAGCTTATTTAATTTTAACGTTAAATTTTTGTTAAATAACAATAGTTTCCAAGATACATTAGTAAACGTTTTTTATTACTTCTTCTTATTTTAGAAGTAACTGGTGTCATGTTTTAAATCGATAGAATTCTGGTCAACTCACAACCAATGTTGTATCATTGTCTCGATGTAAATACATAAATTGTTAAAACTTTACACAGATTTTTCATTGTTTTTAAAAATTTGTGTTGAAAAATATTTTCTTTCTTACAACTTACTACGATACAACAAAGGTTGTATTATTAAATGTATTTAATATCTATATAAAGCAGGTACCAAACTACCTTCTTCGATCCTTTTTATTTTCGTCCTTAATAAGGAAATTTGTTCAAAAATATCTCACAAAAAGGTTGAAGATAACAGGCTCAGAGTGTCCTAGATATATAAGAAAATAAACATGGTTTTTAGGTTACATCTCAGCCGTTTCTTAATCTAAATTTTCTGGCTTTAAATACCATAAACTGTGCAACATATGGGGACTGTAAAAAGTGATTTCAACCAAAACAAGGACCAACGGACATCGCCTAACCGACTTTTCTATCTATAAAGATTTAGAAAATAAATTGGGGTCGCAACTGAATATTGTTAAAATTACATATGAAATAATAAAACTACATATATCCTTGCCAACCATGGTAAAGGGTAAAAAAAACATATACACATGTGTAAATACACAATATCCTACAGCTCTGCACAGCACCATAAGATATTGCATTGTACGCATTTCCGACAATATTCTTTACTTATGTATGTCTGATAACTTAGCTGACTCTTATTTATCTCTAAGTACTTTCGAGGGCACTTAACAGTACTGTGGGGCAAACTTGTGTAAATGAAATTTCTAAATGAAAATGTATGTTTGCTCTTAAACGATAAACAAATATTATACGTGTATAGTAATTATGAATTAATTAACATTTGTAATAATATTTTTATTAAGCTACGAATATTCTAACTTACGTATGTATTTATATGATTCAGTACTTATAAATAGCAAGAAGCATTTATATGTTAATATTTTCTCACACATCTACACTTATTTCGCTTTTACGTTATTTTACGGTAAAAAGTTTTTCGTTAGAATCAACAATAATAAAGAAATAAAAAACAATACGAAAATTAAAGTAAAAATTCATAGAATGAAATACACATACATACATACCCACACATTTTTATAGTCACGAGTAAAAGTAGTTAAATTAATATTAAAGTTTGTTTGTGTGTATGTGTGTGTGTGTGTGTGTATGTGTATGCGTATGTGTATGTTTTCTTTATTAAACAATTATATTAAAAGCTTGGCAGATAATGATAAACTCTACTAGCGCAAAGAGTTTTATTTCATGAACAAATATTTGGGTTTGAGGCAAAGATAATAAAGTCATTAGTTGTGTGAATAAATTAATTGCATGAAAAAATAATAAAGAAACAACTAAGAAAATTACAACCGTTAACGTCTGAACATGTTATGCCCTACACAAAAATTAAATAAATTCAAGATTATTTGAGCTGCATTCTAAAGCATAAATATACATATTTTAACGATTTTTCAACTCAGCAAGTGAAGTATTTTCAAGCTAAGGAAACTAGTTATGAGTTTAATTTTAACGCTGATCGTGAAAATGATGAGGTAAAATCAATATCTTGTCTGTATAGAAAATTTTCAGTAATTAACTGCACCAGATAGTATTAGTTACTCTGGATGATTTTTATTTGATACTGCTACCAGCATCAAACTACTTTTGCAAATCACAAAAACTTTTTAATATTTTTTTTTTTTAATTTGAATTAATTTATTAAACTTAATAACCCTTTTCAAGGACAAACAGATAAACATTTCTCAGTGTTACACACGATATGAAAAACATTTATTTACCCTCTGCCAACACTTGTGGTGGTGGAGGGTATGAGAAAGTATAAAAACACAAGAAACAACAAACACACTGACATAAAAATGAAAAAAGGAAATAGAAGAGTTAATGTTTTTTTAATGTAAATTACTTTATAGAAACCTAAAGGTTTTCAATTAATATGTAAACCCGCATTAATTTTAATAAAAAGATATATAAGTACATAAGAACAAGTATGTATTTCCTTTGCCAGCTTTTTCTCAAATAATTTCCTAAAAAATAAAACATAAGTTAAAAGTTTTCCAGGGTTAAGCTATGAATAGTGGTTAAAGGCTTCGGAAGCTCAAAATTATAAAATAGTGCCAACACTTTTATTTTGTCAGTGCAAACAGAATTTAAGTTACTTATCTAAATGGTAAGACTGTACCAGTATATATTTTAATTAGCAGCGGCAATTAATAACATAATAAAATTAAGTTTAAATATGTTTTGAAAACTTTTCCCCAAGGAGTATTTATTATCAATTAAGTAAAAATTACTGCAAACTTACTTAAATTTTATGATTTTAGGTAAACTTTTAATGACTAAATATTAAAATTTTCACAAATTAAAACAAAATATATTGTTATTTTAAGCCTATTAAATGTTTACTTTCTGTTAAATCATAATTAAAAAGAAAAATAAATGTTAATTGTTTTTGTGAACGTCTTAAAAAACCTTTGCTAAAAATTTCATAAGTTGCCTAAAATTAAACTTTTTTATATACAAACCTTGAAACCGACAAATGCTCAAAACAAAAGTTATTTGTGTTCTTCGATTTAAAAATATTGAATAGATAAAAATTAAAATTTGTTGTTGTATATCATTTGAGCATCATTTCAATCTTTTTAATATTCATTAGAGTATCTATCTAATCTAAAAAAATGCAGAGTATTATAAATACGGTGACCATATTTTTTTAATCAAAATACAGGACAAGCACTTATTAATGGTCTCCATTTTTATTTAGGTGTAGTCCAAATGTTATTTAAAATTTAAAATGCCCTTTCGATTAGAATATTTGTTAATTTCTTTAAAATGTGTTAAAATTGATACCTAACACATTTCTGCAGATTATTTTTCTGATTCCTTTTTTTTCATTTTTCTAGTTATTTCAAGTTATGTTTCATTTTTTTTTTTGCATAATAATAATTAAACTTAAAAGGTTAAACATGTAGGAACTTAACGCAAAAGAACCCATTTTAGTACTTCAACTAAATGAAAGACGGCATTCCAAGGTTGATTTAAAAAGGTAATAGCGTCGCTACAACAAATATAACAAAACAAAAACCATATTAAAGTTGTTGTTGCAAAAACACTTTAATAATGTCAAAATTATTGCTGCCAACTGTTTTAGTAAAAAAAAAAATAAAACATCAAATTTTATTCTTCTTTTAATTTTTTACACCAAAGTTAATATTTTGCAGCTTTTCGATAACCCACAGACATGTTTGTAATATTTATGGACATGCTTTCCGGGTCAAAAATTGACTAATTGGCCCAAAACCGGCAGAGATATGAGTGAAAACCTACTACTTTAGCTACCTTTCGGACATCCTTATAAATTAAACTGTATTAAACGTTAAACTGTATTACTGTATTTATGTTATAACAAAAGTTATGTTAACATGCTTAAGAAAATATTATTGTCATTAAAATACAGAATAAATAATGAACTCGAAATAAAATACAGAATATTTTAAGAGTTTTTACATAAAAATAATTTATACAGAACAGAGCTCTCAAGTACATTACTGTTCTGTATAATACAGAACGGATGGTCACCGTAATAATAAACCAATTTTTTTGAAAAGAATAAGTTTTTTTATAATACACGTAAGTGCATACCTAAATAGAAACACTAAAATATTTTTTTCTCAAAAAAAATGAATGCTTTTTTATACCCTTCACCTAAGGTGATAAGGGTATATATAAGTTTGTCATTCCGTTTGTAATTTCTACAATATTCATTTGCGACCCCATAAAGTATATATATATTGAATCCGTCTGTTGAAATCAAGTTTTCTCAGCACCCCGATATTGTACGGACGCGTTAGTAGTATCAAACAATCAGAAATTTTCCTGAGATGTTTGCTTTTTAAATCCAGTAAAATCGCTTTTTAGCTGACCGAGATTTAAACCAAAAAAACAACTACCTTTTTTTCCTCAAAAATTATTATATATGTATGTAAGACATAGCTTTGGGGAAATTTCAAAAGAAAGAAATTTCCGAGATATAAGCAAAAAAAATTTACGAGATATAAGCAAATTTTTTTTTTCTTTTTTTACACAAAAATTATTATATTAATGTGTAAGATATGCCTTTTGAGAAATTAAAAAAAAACTTCTAGATTTAAGCAAAAAATAATTTTCGAGATATAGGCAAAAAAAATGTTTTTACACATACATATCTTTACACATACATACATAAATACACGTAGTGAAGGGTATATAAGATTTGCCACAGCCAAATATAGCGCTGTTACTTGTTTAATTTATTATTTATTTTCTTTTGTTTTTTTTTTAAATTAGTATTTTATATATAAAGTTTAAAGCGCGCCAAAGACTATATCCTTACCATGCTTACCCTCGCCAGGCAGCACCCGATCCCGAACCAACACGTCGGCAGCACCCGATCCCGAACCAACACGTCGGCAGCACCCCATCCCGAACCAACACG
>NDXZ01042088.1:2823-18639 GCA_003055125.1 Paykullia maculata | reverse complement strand
AAAAAAAAAAAAAAAAACTACTTTTAAAAGATAGAAAAAAAGAACATAGAAACTAAATAGTTTTAAACACATTTGTTTTAAATAAAATTTTAAGAACTTTTTTCTTTTGGTAAAGCCTCACCCTATAACTGCTGACAAATAAAATATAACAAATATAGAAAAATCAAATTAAATTAATTAACAATTCAATTCTACATACTTCTACTGCCTATTCTCGTTTATATTTAATAAGCTTAATCAGCTTTAAAAAAAAAAACTTTGTATTACGTTTTTGCAAATATCTCTTATACCTTTCATATTATTGCATTTGTAGTCAAAATAAATATTATTAATATTAATCATACGCAACATATAACAATTTTCAAAATGATTGATTGATGACGTTAAATTCAGCCAAAAAAAAATTTAAAATATATTCACCAAGAAAAAAGAACAAGGATTTTTATTAAAAATGTAAGGAAAACTTTTTGTATTAGCGAAAATTAACAAACAAATATTTTACTTTATAACCAATATTAAAACATGGTTTTACCATACAAAATAAATTCGTTAAAACCACCTTAAAACCTTTTTTGTTTTGGATTTAAGTTGATTATATGAAATACAACCTTGTTTTTGGTGTAATAAAATAAGCTTTGGTATACTAAAAACAGACAATAACAATAGATGGCACTCAACAGAAATACAAAAGTAAATAATTTAAATTGTTTAAACAATGAATGCAGCAGCAATAGTGCGAAAAAATTGCAGAAGAAAAAGAAGTTTGTGGACGGAGCATAGGGAAAAAACATTTCGTTAGCCATAATTTTAAAATATTCATGTACAGAAAACAAAATAATTTCTATTTGGCAGTGCATTTTCAAAATTTCTTAGTTTTTCATACAAACAAAAACAGCTATTGTACAGTTGGTCAAGTAAATATTATAACAGAAATATAAAAAAGTACTGCAGTAAATACACTTATTTCTACGAGATATTTATTTTTTTGTCAATAAATTTATTGGACAAACTGTGAGTCAAAACCTGATTTAAATAAACTTGTAGTGTAAACACAAAATCAGCTGTTTATGGTTTTAATGTTAAAACCAGATTTTAACTTTTGATGTGAAAACACTATTACTAAAAATACTGAGATTTAATCAAATTTTAAAACACACTATGCGGTTACAGCTTCTGTCTAAAACTAAGTAATTTTTTTTTTCTTTTAGTTTACATATTTTTGTATAATGTCCCAGTTGATATAATTACCTCAAATAAGGTCACAAAATTAAATAACACTGAAAAATGTTTTACCAAACGTTTTATTTTAATTAACATTATTTTAATTAACATTAGTGGTATTTAGGTTCCATTTTTCAGAGTTAATAATTAACTTTTTAGAAATACATAAAAATAATTAGCGAAAAAATCGTTCTTTAAAATAAAACATCTTCGATAAAGCGTTTTTCCTTATCGAAGACATGTAAATTTCAAATTTTTTTAAAACGAAAAAATCTAATCGTAAATGTAATTAACAAAGTGTTTCGCCCCTAAAATATTTCCTATTATATGTATGTATATTACTTTTAATCAATCCATTTATAAGTTTATTTCTTAAACAAAATACAAAACTGTTTCTTCTTTTTACCGATTTTCATTTAATTTCTGCAAACATTTAAGCCAAATTGTCGTTGAATTGACAAAATAAACTCAAAGTTTTTGTCGTTACATACAAAAACATATGTCTGTCACTTTCTTGGTGTATCCTCAGCTTCTCTTCGGCTGTACAAAATTAAAATTTCTGTTTAACTTGTGGTATAAGTTTTGTGATTTCAAGTAAAAGTAAACACAACTTACAAGTATTACAGAGCAAATACTATAAGCATATGTATGTTTATATGTATTTATCTGTCTATATAAACAAAAGTGAAGGTGTGTGTGTGAGTGTGTGTAGGGTTGTGTGTAAAAGAAAAAACAACAACTCATAGGAAACGGAAATATCTATTTATGTAATAAATTGATATTAAAAAGGAATTAACTAAAATTGCTAACAAAATCCTTAACAAACTAAAACTATAAGCGGAATAGGTAGGGTGTATGCATGTGTAAGAACTTGTATGTCTATATATATATGTGTGTGCGTGTGTTTGTGTGGTACTTCAACAAAATCTCTCTAACCGGAAACTCTTGGAAATAATTTAGATTAATATTTAATTATAATTGTATGATGTTTTAAAGCCAGAACTTTTACAATATAAACGAACGCATATTCCTGTTAAAATTTCAACTTAATGTTAAAGTTTAAAACTTAACAACACTTTAAATGCAATAATAATATCAACAACAACATTTATAATAAATGGTAAGCATCATTTAAAAATTATGTTAAAGTTTCAAAGCAAAAGTTTGTTTTGTTAAAGTTGTTTGTACTAAATAATTTTCTTTAGTTATAAATATTTAATTTAAATAACTTAAGGTTAGATATCATCTAAGAAACTTAGGCATTTATGGTGACTGTTTTTTGAAAATAATGAAATTTTTATTTGTTTAAAAAGACATTTGCATCGACTGTGAGCATGTCCGAATGGCAAATTTCTGGATTTTAAAAATTTTTCAAATTCTTATCAAATGGCCTGTTTTTAAATAAGTTTACATTTTGTTTTTTACCATACCGATGGTTATACTTTAACATCACGGTATTGACAATATTTTTTTCACATAAAATAACGTCGGCAAACGACTTTTTTTATTTTTGCGTCAAGAAAAAATTGTCAGTTAGTGCTGAGTAAAGATATTTAAGTATTGAAATTTTGCGCCTGTGAAAACCATTCAGTCCAGATAATAGCTTTTGGGGAGCAATAGTATGGCAACCTCTCTCTCTAGGGTTCACTAGCAGCAAAAATACACATCAGCTTGCGTATGATTTATATTAATTAATGTATTTTATAACTGAATTTTGAATATCTAAAAAATTTATTAAGGTTTTCGTATTTTCACTTAATACCGAATTTAAAAACTAATCATACCTAAAGTACTTATAACAACAAAATGGTTAAACAGAGACTGTATTAGTTTATCCTAATACTAATAAGATTTTTAGAGCAAAATTTCTTACAAAAAAATCTTTTGAAAGAAGCATTTTATAAAGGACAGGTCTCATATGACGTTTAATCGGGTGCTGTTTTGAATTTGTAAACCTATAAAACATAATCTTCACCTTGTTATTGTAAATTTTTTTTATTTGAACTTTAGCCACCATTTTTTTTTTTAAATCATAAAATTCTTTGTTTCAAACTAAATATATAACTGACCATTACATACAAGAAAACATACATATAAACATATTTATTTACTGCACTTGCTATTTTTTAAAGCATAATGAATTGTTTGTCTACGTTTAAAAATGTATATTAATGCATTTTAACATTGACCTACATATTTAGGTGACATTTTGATTGTTTTACTGTTGTGGTCACTAATATTAAGTAATTTATTAAAATGTCATGTTGCGGTCTGTGTTACGGTTTTTTTTTTTTGCTTCTTTCTTTTATTTTATTTTTATTTATATGAATTTAAATGCAAAACAAACAGAACAAATGTAGTAAGTTTTTTTAATTTGCAAAATGTTTATCCTTAAAGTTTTGCAATGAGGTATTGGAACTCGTAGCAAAAAAGTTTTCATTGAAAAAAAAAATTGTTTAAAAAGGTTACAGATTAAAAAGTTTTTGATTTTAATTTATGTTTTATACAAATAATTTATGAGAAGGAAAAGGGTCACTCAAGAATAGTTATATAAATAATAAAAAAAAACAAAACATTAAGTTTAAAACATATATGGTTACCTGGAAATAAATTGTGATCTTTTTTTTTTTGAATTTGGACTAAAAATTATAATTTTTTTATTTTTATATCGTTAGAATAAAAAAATTAAGGATTAAAGCTCTGTAGCATATCTCCATCTGGTTTTGATTTTTATTAATCTGGCTTTCATTAACAAAAATTTTAAAAAAAGTTATAAGTTTGTTGTAAACTTAATTATAGTTTCAAAACTTAGATTAATCCCTTTAAATATTTAAGTGGCTTTTTTTAAATTAATGTAAAAAAAATTTCACCATAACTTGCCAAAAATTTTAAATGTTTATTGTAAGTTATATGTTCATCAGAAAAAGTAAAAATAATTTCAGTTTTAAGGTTAAAAAACCCTTGAATTAATGCTCGAAAAGACAAAGATATAATATAAAATGCGCCAATACAAAAGTGACTCGTACCCAGATTTAAGTTGATAAAATTAATAGCTTCGTCAAAACACCCGCCCTCCGACAAATTTTATTCTCAAATAAGAAAACTACAACAGAAACTACAACAGAAAAATTAAAATTTCAACAGCTTTTTATCTAAGAGTATAAAATAATTTTTTATTATTAAAAATTAAAAACAATTCATTAGAACTTCCATTTTGTGTAACTTTAATTTAAATTCTAATACAGGTGCTAGATATTTAATTATGTATTATTTACTTTATATTGTTTCTTAATTTTTCTTCTTTTTTTCTTCAAATTTTTATGTTCTCTAAATAATAAATGAACTTGCTTGTGTATACCAAACACACACATACACGTACACAGAATTACATATACAGAAAACGAATTTGCTACTGTTTATTTGGCCTTAAGAAAAACACATTTTTAAATTTGCATATTATGTGAAACAAGCAGCAGCTTATAATATATGCAACATTCGTTGCCAGGCTATAATGATAAGAGAAACATAAACAAATACATACAAATCACTTTTATACTTACATAGAAATATTTGAAAATAGTACCTTTATACCTATTTACATACACAATTATATTTATATGCATAAATGAGTGTGTGTGTGTGCGTGTATGAGTGACACACTTAAATTTATGCTAGACTTTCTACAACATGTGTCAGTTTACGTGCTTTATATGTTTCCATTTACCTGTCATGTGTTTTGTAAAATTTTAAAGTTTTTTCCTTACACTGCAACGGAAGAAGTCCTGTAGGAGATATGCGGAATACTGTTGACCTTTACTGTTATAGTTATTGTTTTAAAAACAAAAGCCTATTATAGATTCTAATGTCTCAAAATGAAAAAGACATTTATGTTTATTTATGGAAAAAATAAAATTTTAAATTCTTGTCACATCTCAGTTTGTAAGTTAAATTATTTAAAGTGGCCTTTTCTTTAAAGCTTTCAATAATAGTTAACTTGCAGGTATAAAGTATTAAAAATTATAGCATAACAAAATGTTAATTCTTATAAAATAAAAATATGTAAACATTTATTTATTTGCATTTTAAATTTATTAAATAAATATTTTAGTTTAGCGAACCTAGTCTAAATAACAAAAATGATATTTTAGCCCCGCAGAGGATTTTAGTTAATGGATTAAATGGACATCATTAAATTCAAATTATGCTTACTAAAAATCAATAAAATAAATACAACTCATTAAAAATTTAAACTATTGGTTATAGGCATTAATTTCCATCATTTTTTTATTAATATTTATTTTAAAATAAAGGTCTTTTAGAGAACATATTTTCCTTTGGAAGCTACGATTTTTTTTAGACATTCTGTTGGTGTATGAATAACCTTCCAAAAGCAAATTTAATATTTTGAAGCCAGAAATGAATCAAGATAATTTCTGAAAACTTTTTATAAGGTAAAGCGTATTCCAGCTTGTGCATTTATTTTGCATCAAACCAAAAACATGTATTGCAGTACGGCGGGTAGGGCAAAACTTTCCAATCATTTCTTTTTAAATAGTTTTAAATTGGTCGTGTAACATTAAGCCGCGCATAATTAGAATGAACAGTTATGATTTGGTCGTATCTGGTCGCATATTCATTTAATGCTTTATTTAAAGGTGACAATTATGTTTAGTACAGGTCTCTCAGGGGATCGGTCATTCCTTAAATACAAAGCATTATTGTGACTTCATGAATATTCATCTTTGGTGTAGCTGTTTCCTTTTTGCAAGCACTTCCCCTATTATTTATTTTTGTTTAAGATATTTTTAAATTAACTCACTATTAATATAAATCATACGCCTCAGAGAGCAATTAAGTAAATGATTGATTTATACTTGAAACGATATGCAAAAATTTACTGCCGTTTTTATTTTACTCTACACTTCCTTTAAATTCCCACATAGCTATAGCAAATTTTTCCATTAATCACTGACCTCGTTAAAAATATTTTTTATTGACTCCGTCTATGTTTTTTTTTTCTTTTCCTTTTTTTTTTGCTTTGCTCTTTCAAAGCCATGCAATATGATTTTAATTGCTTTTAAACCACCATTGTAAAAACGTATCATTATTGCAGTTAACAGAGTAGTTAAACAATAAAATTTTACTTTGTGATTTTTACACATTTTTTTTTTAAATAGAATTAAAAATTAAAAATAAAATATAGTCAACCATAAAATTACACAGGACATGTTGGTATTTTAGGTTTATTTGCTGAGGTATAAGTGTAAATGACAAGTATCGCTTGGAAGAAAATTCTACAAGTGGCATATTAGTTTATTTCAAGGTAACCAATAGATTACGTAAAGAAAATGTTTATGCAACTAATGTATATTGAATTAATAGATCTTGTTTTAAGTAAATATGCGATTTTGTTAAATTTTTTGTTTTACAATGTTTTTCAATTGTGATTTTGGATTAAAAAATAATAAATATTAAGAATAAATTTATTCAATTGTCTACTGTTGCGTATGATTAATTTTCATTATGAATTACTTTACAAATAAATTAAGTAATTTAAAATCTACTTAATGTTTATAAAATTTAAAGCGTTTCTTACAGTTTTTAAAACGCACTTTAAAAATTTAAAAACAATTTTGTGTGATTTATTTTAAAAAAATCAGGACTATTTTTTAAACTTTTTTCTCATCTGCTGTACTCATATAAAATTAATTTTTGTAACACCCTAGCTCCAGTTTTTTTCATTCTCGGCTTCCTCCTTTTTTACAATTGTCACATGTAGGCAAAAACATTGTTTTGGTCCAATTTTTTTTTTTAACAAATAACAAAAAAATAGTTGATAAGCATTCTCATCAAACAGAGAAAAAAATATTTCACATGCACATAACGAACCGCGATAGAAAGGATATACAAATGTATATTTTAAACAAGAAAAAAATGTATATGTTGTTATGTAATTGTTACGAGATTAATGGCAACTGATAAAATTAACAACAAAACAAATAAATAACAACTCGTTCAGAAGAAAAAAAACTATGGCATAGTAATAAATATTTGCATGTAAAAAATAAATATATATGTATTAAAAAAAACAAATTAATAATTCAGCATAAATTGGATTAAAATGTGAAAAAAGTTCAATAAAGGATTATCGTCAGGTACGGGAATATATAATATTTGTTTGATATAAAATTATATCAAGTATTACTTTAAGCAATAATGAAACTTAAGGTTATACTTATATTTAATTTAATATTAAATAAATTGATTTATATGTTAGTCTTTTAAATGAAGCTTAATATTTGTGAAATTCTTTAAAAATTTTAAATTTCTTATATATTTATTTTTATTCAACATTTAAAAAACTTTTTTTTTAATATTTCTTAATTAATATTAATCATGCCTACAACAGCATAAATTATAATTAAATTGAATAACTAAAACATTTCTGCTCTAATTATAACCAACATTTTCACCACAATGGTTTAAGGCTTAACACTTTCTGGTGTCAAATGAAAATTAAGCTAAAGAAATTTAGGCAAGACAAGCCTTCTATGTTTGGACGCAGCAACTATAGGTTTATTAAATGACAATGTTATCAACACTTGCATAATACGTAGTTGATGAGGCTGCAAAAGACAACCACAAAGAACTGCCACTCTTACACAACTACAACAAATAACAATATTAATTTTATCAAAAGCTATAAAAGTTTTTTTATGAATATTTCTTCTTGCATTTGCTAGTGTATAAATGTTGGTTTGCTTGTTTATCTTTTACTAAGAGTTTAATTTGAAAATAATTTCTAGAGTTCATTTCACTTTGTGTGCTTTTGTGTCAAATATTTTCTTGTCATTAGAATTGATAGAATTTAGCATAAACATTTACAAAAGTCTTGGCAAAAAGATCTACATACAGAGACAGACGGCCAAACAATCAAACTAACAGATAATACAAGTGGGGCAATAAAGCGACAATAGAACAGCAAAAGGCGAAGAGAATAAACTTTTTGTTATAACTAACAAACAAGCAAAACAACAGCAATAACATCATACATAAGAAAAAAACAAAGTGCCCACAGAAAGGGATATAAAGAGCAAGATTAGAAAGAGACACACACACACACACACATAAGCAATTTAAGTAACAATAGCATAGATAAACTACTAATTTTGAACTTTGGCTCTGAGCACTAATTGTAATTTAATTTGCAATTAGTAAACAAACTTTATAATGAACACATACTTACATAACCTTACACTTAAATAAACACACACACACACACGCACATACGATATACCAAAACAAACTATCACAACTTAAAGAAAAGCATAAACACACAAACATGGAAAAGATAGAAATTAAGAGAAAGTATAAAAAAAGGGAAACAAATTATAAACTCGTCATTGTATTTTCATTAAAAGTGTTTAAGTATGCATGAGTTTATACACAAAGTGTGTGACAATATTGCAATTTACCTACTAAACTTGTTGTTATACAATAACAACAAAAAATGAAAGAGCAATCCAATATGGTTTTTGAACACAAGCTGGATTATTTTTTCAACAGTTTTCTGTTTTTTTTTTTAATATTAGAACAGTTTTTTATTTATTTAGAGACAAATTTTGTTTCTTACAAAGCTTTTGTAGAAAGACAAATTAGAACACTATATTCGGCTGTGCGAAATCTTATATGGACAAATTCCAGAAACAGTCTAACAAGCAAAAATTTTTCAAATTAATCTAACTCAATTCTTTTCCAGTTAAATATTGACTAGATATTTCATTTTATAAAACATCTAGATGTTTCAGAGATAACAAAAACACTAAGGTTCACAAAAATACATTCATTCATTGCTACCGGAAGCTCTGTTTCGCATTTTTCCTATGTTCCCATCTAACTTTGGCAACTTAAAAAAAAAGTATGTTGTGACGAAGCCAATGAAGTTTGTATGACAAAGTAATAAAAACATACATCTTCATATTTTTTAATATCTCGAAAACTAGTAGAGACACCATTCTCAAAATAGCAGGGTACTTAGACCATATAAATAGCTTTTTGTATAAAAGTTAATAAAATATTTGGGTATTATTGTTTAAATATTTTTTTTAAATCATTTACAAAAAAAATATTTTTTTAGTTAAATTTCTTAACCCCTGACATCTTGCCAACTAAAATCAAAAAGAATTTTTTTTAAATCTTAAACACAACAAAACTATGACCTTTTAAATGAAGGCTACACCGCAATATTTTCAATAATTAAAAGCTACAGGGTTGCCATTGTTTATAAAAATTAAAAAAATAAACCCGTTTTTAATATATATGTGCATTACTACATACATTCACAAAATTTTATCAAAACCGGAAACCATCTGGTAAAAATAACATGGAATTGCTCTACTGGAAAATATGTTACTTGCGTCACGTAGCGTGCGTCACAAAGGGTTCACGGTTGTTAATAAAAAAAACACAATTTTTTTTGCCTCCAATTAAGTTATTTTAGATTTCTCCTATATTCATCTTTCTTAAAGGATTTAGGTTTTTTTTGCTTTATTATGAAAAGTTCGCTAAAAATTACGAAAACACGCTCCAACTTAAAAGCTACTTCCACTTTTTGTGACGTACTTCACGAAATTTTGTGATCAAGTATTTCACAACAAATACCTGTTACAAAATTTTGTTTTAAACACTACGTAAAAGTTAAAGGTATCTCTTTTGAAATACCACAAAATTTGTTTGTTTTGATCTAAAAACGCATACATAAATGTAGCGTGCGTCACGGAGGATTTGCCCATATACCATTTACTACGTGTATTTATGTATGTACACGTAGAGAAAGACATGGTTGAGTATGGTCACGGCAATACGATCACAGGCAATTTAAAAATGCTATGATAACTGCAATCATATATATGATTGCAAGAATCATTATATGTTTGTCCAAACTATAAACTTCGTTACGGATAATCATAAATATGATGGTTTCAAATTATGGTTATCATATATTCTAAAACCATAGTTTATAGTTTGGACAAACATATAATGGTTCTTGGAATCATATATATGATCATGGTACTGACCTAAAATATGATTACAACCATATTATGATTGTGGCAATCATATAAAAGATATGTAAGGTCTTAAGGTATGTTCACATTAGCCAAATATTTAACGAAATAGACTTGACCACTAAAATGTGTTAATTTCTAAACTAACTAATAATTAAATGTTTATTTTATTAGAAGTTGTCGTATTTTAAACCAGTTTCTATTTCAATCCGTTGCTATATATCTTGACTATATTTGATGTCCAAAAATATACACATTATTAAATAAATATTTATTAAAAATAGTGGCTACGCTTATTTGGGCAAATATTTAATCAATGTGAACATAGCTTTAGAAAATTTAATTTTTTATGTTATTAATATAAGTCCATATAGGTCTTTTTTTGCTCGTTAATTGTCGGAGTTTGATGATTTTCAACAGCAAGAAACTTGGGAAAATTTCTGATTGTTTGACACCATCGGGGAGTTAAGAAAAATTTATTCAAAAGACGGGCAGACGGACATGGCTAAATTGACTTCCCTATCTATAACGTTCCATAATATATATACTTTGATAGGATTTATATTGTAGAAATTACAAAGGGATTGACAAACCTATATATACCCTTGCAACCTGTGACAAATGTGTTTACCGTTATATTTTGTGCCAGCCTCTATTTAACATATTAATGTTTATGTTTATAAGTGCGTTTGTATGTACATACGTGCGTATGCATTTTCCTAGTTACAAAAACTTTTATAAAAAAATGTTTTGAAAAAAGTTTATTTAGCAACATAACACTATTTTTCTTTCCGTTTTTTCTATGCTTCTCCACACTTAACCAACAACAATAAACATTATGATATCAAATGCCAAAGAACATAAATTCTTTGGTCATGCTGCTTAGTAATCATCGTACAGCCTACATAACCTTAATGCAACATACGAAGCAGGTCGTCTTACAACATACAAACAAACAAACAAAAAAGAGTAAAATCAAAAAGTTTTTGTGTTACACTTGGCCACGATAAGGCCATAAACTAAAGGAACGTATGTAAACTAATTACTTGGCTCGCATTTCTCTTTAGGTATATTTTCTATATTTTCTATTTTTTTTTTGCTACGACCATGATGTTAGGCCTTAAATAAAGAAACTTTTCATGGGAGTTTCCATTCGATATCTTTTGCCACACATACTAATTTTTGTTGCAAAAGTACGAACGTATTTTTGCCAAAGTTTTTTTTTCATACTTTATTTATCGTATTCTTCTTCTTTTTGCATCTATTTACAGCCTGTTGGTATTTATGCCAAGAAATATGAATGGGCAGCACGACCCTCGACGTCGTCATCGAATGGCGGTGGCCTGCATTTAGATTTGCATCCACCACCGATGCAAATTGGTGGAGATTGTTCTTTGTGGATACGCTCGGCCACATTGGATTTCGATGATGGCCTGTGGGAATGTCAGGTGACGGCAAGTGATTTTACGACACAGGATGCTTTAACCAGTCAACCAGTACGTTTAGTTGTACGTGGTAAGTATGATCAAGAACAAAAGCAATATTTTATAGCGAGAAACTATACAGCGTTACCATCGAAAAATCTCTTTATATGTTTGAGTATTAGAAAAGCAAAGCACGAAATGACATCTGCATTAACTTGAGAAAAACATTTTTGACAACAATTTTCCCTGCTTGAATTTAAACAAAGGTTTTTCCAAATTAACATTTTTGCGTCATTACAAAGATTTTTGGGGATGTGGTTTAAGTGGTCAAAGTCAAAATTTAAAACAATTTTCACTTGTAAACTAGGAATCACCTTAAGGAATTTTTGCTTATTAGAAAAGTTTTAAACTGTATTAAAAATTAAAAAAAAAATTAAAAATGTTTTTTAACTTTTCCTATTTTGTAAGTTTTTATTTATTTTCAGCAACAATGCTTTTTCTAAAAGATGTCTCTCCAGTCTTTTCCATTAGCAGTTTGCAAAATTTATAGAATTTTTGTGTAAAATTAAAACACTCGCCAAATTTGTTCGATTCTCCCACTGTAGATGGTTTCCATGTTTAGATAAAAACAGTTTACAATTAAAAATTTGGTTTGCAAGCTTCAAATTTATGATAGAAACTTCAAAGGAGATCTCTTTTCAGTTGTTTTAAAGTCAATCTAAATAACCACAAAAAGAACTGAACATTTTCTTTAAAATTAATTTCGTTCAAGAATTTAATTACATATAGTTGCGGTATTGTTCCCATAAAAAAAGTCTTCACTCTATAGACTACTAACGAAGTAGGCAGACATAATTAACTTTATACAATACCCTTCAAAAAAAATCAACAATATTAAAGAAAAATTAAAACCCCTCACTATCCCTCAGTCGATAAATATTTTTTGTTCGTTTTACAAAAGTCATTTGGTATATTACCCCTGCTGCTGTTGATGATAATAATGACGTTGAGCTCTGATGGAACATTAATATATTTATAAAAAAAAAATACCCGCCAATTGAGCTTCCAAAAAAATCTGATTAAAGTAATTGATTGGCTTACAATTGACAGTTGGTCGTTTATTACAGTCATTCAGTAATTTTAGACAATAAAGAACATAAAAACTGTAAAGATTTAAAATAATTTTAAGCAGCTTGTCACTGCTAGACAAAAAGAAGATTATACATAATAAATATAAAATTTAGTTTTTTTTAACGACATTAAGTAAAAAGTTACCAAATAAATTTTTTATCAAATTAAATTGAAATTTTTTAATTTATTGAATAAAAAATTACGTAAGATTTGATTCTTACAATATCCACATACCTCTATTAGTTAAATCAAAAAGAAACCAAACAAAAAACTAAGAAAAACAAAAGGGAAATAAATGAGCGAACAAAAAACCTTAATTAATTTTATAAATCTCACACTAAATGTACTGTAATCCAAACCACAAATACCACGACAGTAGTCATTACTTTTGCTTTTGTTGCGAATAACAGCAGCATCAGCATGAGCAGCTATAAATAAATTTAAATCTAAATAAACTTACACAAATACAAAAACAAACACACAAATAAATTCATACATTTCAACTTGTGGCATTAATGCATCAAATTGCTTTTACAACATTTTAAATACACATTCACTGCAATACAACAGATGATGCCAAATCAACTCATTTCTAATTTTGTGTTCTGTTTTGTCGGTTTTAGACTCTTGTATAAAGGAGATTTTAGACAAACGCAGAAATGCACATCCTTTACATACCAACTTGAATGTAAGAACACACGCATCATCAGTTATGCAGCCATAGCACAGTGGGGTTGGATAAATAATTAGTGTAAATCAAAAAACTAGTTTTAGTTTTAAAACTCGTTTCTTTTCAAAATAAGAGGGAAAAAATCTAATTACCATAAACAGTAATTGTTAAATAGTTTTTTGTCGACAGTATTTGTGATACTGTTATACATATTTTTTCATATGAAAAACTGTTATACACATTTGTGTTATACGAATAGACACTTGTACAATTTTTTTATAAAAACTTTAATAATCATTTTTTTGTATAAAATGGATTTATAAGGAGAAATATATTTTTGTTATACATATAATAAAACTGTTATACAAAACTTTTCCTGTTCAAAAAAAGTTATAAAAATTATTGTATATTTTTCAACTTAATCGTTATAGTTTTAACACGAAACAGTTCCTATCAACATTTGTTATAGACAAAAAATAAATTAAACTCTTTAAAGAAACGCCAAGTAGCTGTTATACACATTTTTAAAATTAAAAATTTTATTGTACACATTTGTCTAGACATAAAAACTCTTATATGTACAATTATTGTACAAAATACGATTTTCGGCATAAAAAAACTTTTATTCAAAATTGTTGTACACATCTTGACATTCGAAAGAATTTTCATGTACCCTTTTTTGTCCAATAGAATAAATAATAAGCCGCCTACACATTTTCATTTAGGAAGAGACTTCTAATTAAAAATTTTTGCAAGAAAAAATCTAGTTCTTCTGTAAAATAAGTCTAAACAGCGCAAGCCTAGAGATAAACTAGTTTTAAAAACCAACCACTACTGAACCATACCTTAACTTAACCAAAATTTCAAATAAGAAAAAATACATTTTTTTTTTTGAAACTTCAGCCCTTTTTATCCTTCGTCCTACTGTTTTTCTATATTACAGCCATCGAGGTAATCAGACACTTATTTTGTTCTAGAAGAATTCTTGTTACTTGAATATTTCAGAAAGCACTACAGACACAGTTACTAATACATACTCACTCACTCATTCACTCACTTAATTGCTCACTCATCTTTTAACTAACTTTACCTGCTGCTACAATTGTTTTCAAGTGAAAGATGAGAGAAGCTAAGAACAACTAAGATTTTAATATATGTATGGGAGTGTGTGTGTGTGCTTGCTTAAAACTGGATATAAAATAATAGTATAAGACCATTCAAAAGCAACAAAAATAACAAAAAGTTGTGCTTATTTCTTGCTTATTTGACCACAAAAACCATACGGAAAGTATAACAATCATTTTTAAACACAACTGCATGTTTGTCCGTGTGTACTTACATATCTGTGTTAGTTTAATGAAGATAATATAAAAACAGGTGTGTTTTAGTAAATATGTAAGAGTAGTTGTGGATTATAAACGTAACTGCTACTTGCAATTAACTTGAAGACACTCATACTGATTATATTTTGGAGTTTATTCTTTCTCTTTTTAACTTATTTTGATTTCTACAAGAATTAACTAAAGAAGTAAAGTTTACATGCAGTTGCACGTACTGCAATATAAACATATAGTTTTATTAACACACACACAAGAAGTATTTATACTAAATAGCTTCATAAACAATGATAAATAATGGTGTGCGGAAGAGGAGAATGCAATAGATAAACAAGGTATAAGTGGATTCATAAAAGGTGCCTTTAAGAGTTGCTTTTAAAAAAGTATAATTTTTAAAAGGGTTAAGATTTTCGAGGAGATTAAATTTCTTCCTTATTTTAAATCAAAAATTAAGTTTAAAACATTAATTTGTATTAAAGTATTCGATAAATTGATTTTTTTTTGGAAATATTAAATTTAACAGAAACAACTTTGTGAAATACATGCTAATTTCAGTTTTACTAATATTTTAATCTAAAAGCACCTTTTAATTTCTTTACTTACCTTTTTGCCGAAGTCATGTTTCTTGCATTTGGCTTAACCTATTTGAGGTTAATTAGAATGCATAACAAATCCATGACAACATAAGAGTTAGCCATATTTCATTCGAATGAACATATACAAATATAAAGGGTAAATACAAAGAAAAACTCTTTCCCCCCCAAAACTCTTACTTGCAACTTCGATTTTTTTTTTCACAAAATTAAATTCTATAGAAAATACGTTAATAAACTAAAACTAAAATAATATTTATAGAACGCACGTCCGTTGGCAGCAGGAAATGCATGACATCAATTTTAAGACACCCACACATACACACACACACACACACACTAACGTTACGTCATACCGTTTTTTTTTTAAAGAAA
>NDXZ01042084.1:0-23676 GCA_003055125.1 Paykullia maculata | reverse complement strand
AAAAAAAAAAAAAAAAAATTTCATTATTTATAAACATGAACAACAATAATACTTTTGTTGTCTAAACTTAAAATCCCCATTTGAGGACATAAGGACATAAGGAACTCCTAAAAAAGGAAAAAAATTTCAGAATTTTGCCTTTTTTATGAAAAAAATTGTTTTGAAAATGAAAAACTTAACTTCGCATTAAATTCCTAATACAAAAATTTTCGTTTCCAAACTCTTAAACTATTGTGACTATATTTTTTAATTATTGTAAATTTCCTTTAACCGAATGGGATGTTAAAAAATCAATATTGCATTATGCTCAAATTTGTCTAAAATCGGTAATCAAGTATTGCAAAATAATCATATTTTTATATTAAATGACAGTAAACTCTTGTGCCTTTCACAGTTTATAGCCACAAATAAAATTTCCTTTTCATAATTTTTTTTCTTTTCCTTTTATCTACATTTTTTTATTATAATTTATTGATGGTGAAATGTAGTCAAATGAAATGAAAGAAAAGTCCTTTTAATCAAGAAAAATATAGCAATTTATTTTGCAGACACCAGCCATTTCTGCTATAATTAGAAAAATATAAAAATAGAAGAAGGAATTTGTGCCAACAATTTATGCTATATTTTAAACTATTTGTAGCATTTTACAAACCATGAAAACCATAAATGTGTAGCTTAAAATAAATAATTAATGGAACATATTAATTGAGAAAAACCCCCCTTAACAAATAATATAAATATTTTATTAATGAGACCGTAGATTTTTATTGAGGGAATCAGGTAGATAAAATTGTACAAAAAGGTCCCCTTAACAAATACTTTTTAGTATTAAAATATTGGCCTAAAGTTTCATTTATTTTAGTTTCGGCTAAGTGAGAGAAAAATATTTATTTCAATTCCTTTGTTTTTAGTTGCAGATGCTCTTACGTATAAATGGATGTTTGTTTGGCTTGAAATCAATTAATATTAATCAAGTCTCAGGTGGCTGAGCATTAAGTAGATTTTAGACCACTGCATTTAATACTCCTTCATGCTTTTCCTTTAATATATATATTTTTTGTTTTTCTTTAGTGATAACCTTAATACCACTACTTAAGTGGCTAATAACAACCCACCTCTTAAACAAAGGCTTTGATTGATGACTTTTTTTAAGAGAAACTTAAAATAGAAAAAAATAATATAAATAAAGGACATGGCAGCAATACAATTTTTACGAAAAGAAGAAGACTAAGTTTTTGGGCAGTTTAAGTTAAAAATATTGAAAGTGTCAAATTCTAAATAAGAAACAGATGTTGGAAAAAAACTTAATAATGCATTGCCTTAACTTTAACCTGCCTTAAAATATTCTGTTCATTAAAATACATTTTTTTGCAGTTTAAAGTTTTATTATTGAGTTTTAAGGTAAATAGATTTTCATTTGCAGTTTAAAGTTTTATTATTGAGTTTTAAGGTAAATAGATTTTCATTGTATTGTATCGCTTGAATCGAAAGCGATAAGCTGTTGAATTCCTGGTGAATCTTTTATTAAGTAGTTTTTTTTCGCGTCTAATATAGTCTTAAAAATTCCTGCCAAAACAGAAGTCTGCAATGGCATAGTCGCGTAATTTTTATTTTTTTATCTTTACAGCGAAAAAATAAATAACCTGGCAACATCTATATTTAAATATACAACAAGGGACAAAAGTAATATATGAAGTGGCAACGTATTAGTGAGATAACAGCCAAAGTATCAGCAAAGAAAAAACATGGTTGTGGTGATCATAATCGAAGGGCATCATACAATGATTGAATTATATGATTGTAGCTCAAATATATAATGATCGATTTTAATCATAACAAGTTTAATTAAAATGCTATTATATAACAATAATATAACCATACAAATACTATCATAACGTTATTTTTCCTGGTCAATATATAATTCCATATGATAATAATTAAGTTTCTTATAATTATAATATGATCCCACATAACTATAAATTGATTTCGTACAACCATAATATGATTACATCCAACTATAGTAAAGTCCCATATGATCATAATATATTTCCTTGTGACCATTATATGACTCCACCTATTCATTATATGATCCCACATAACTATAAATTTTTTTCGTTTCACCATAATATGATTCCACCCAACCATAGTATAGTCCCATATGATCATAATATTTTTACACCTTATCCTAACTTGACTAAATGAATATTGTTATTTTTTCGTATATATACGTACATATACATACATACATACATTTTTTTAAATATTTTTTTTAATAATAATTAATTGGCACATTTGTATTTTTTGTCACTTATTATATTGATTTTATGTACCTGTTTAATTGTAATAATTTACTTCATTTTCTATTTGTTTTTATATATGTTTAATGCTTATTATTTATTTTTAATTTTTTTTTCAACTCTTGACATTTCATGTACAAATTCTTACTTACAAAAATAAGAACAACCGAAAACAAAAAATTATTAAAGTTTATCATACTTTGATTGCCTTGCAACTATACCCTTGTTGTACATCAACATTTTATGGTTATTTCCAACTTGAAATATGATGTTATTTTTGAGAACAAATCATGATTTATTTGTCACAACAGTTTTTTAAACATATAATTTTTGTGGATAATCATGTCAAAGTTTTCAATAATGATAACCATTTAATGATAAAATATAAACCAAATACTTGATTATCGTTTACTATAATTTGTTTGCGGTATCCAAATTTTTCGTAGAGAAAATAAAATAGTTGTCGTGACGTTCAACCATGTTTTTTCTCTGCGTGTAGCTGAGCATTTTTTCTTGATACAAAAAAATGATGGCTAAATTTATATTAAGCCAGGAAAACAAAATTTGTCAAATGCATTAAAAACGTCTTTAAATATTTGTTTTGTTTAAAGTAATATTTTATAAATTCTCCTTTATAGGAATTTCCTCATGATTTTTTTTTTATTTTTAAGAAAAATTTCACACTGCAGACAAACTATTGCAAAAATGTAGGCGCTACCAACAAAAGTCCTTAATGAGTTGGATCCCTAAACTATATAGAAACTGAGTCTCAAAGTCAGTATAGAAAAAAAATAAAATAAAAATTTAAAAACGAACTTGATCCAGAATACAACTAAAATTAATTTCATAAAAATATATTTTTGGGAATTTGGGCATAATTTTGCGGAATCATTTCATTTTAACAAAAATTAAATCAAAAGAAATGTTAATATATGGCGGCGAAATTAAATAACTTTCAATAAAATAATGTCCTTAAATAGACTTTGGTAGCATCATTACAGAGGGTTTAATTGTTGACTTTGCCTAGGAAGCTGTTCTTATAGGCAATTTAGGAGGAACGCAGGGTATTTTTAAATCCAGACTTTGCATATATTAAGTTTTTTTTAATTTTTAAATCTTCATGGACGCCATAACAATAAACGCTATGGCAAAAGTATTACAAATGTGCCATGCCGGTGTTTCTAAACTCCCAGAATTTAGAGACCATTTGCTTAGCCGAAGCCTGGCTGTCTTAGACAATTTTTTTAAGCAAAGCTTAAATCGAACATTGTAAAGTCGGGGTTTTAATTCCATATTGGCATAGTATCACATCATATCTTTTCCATTGGGGACTTTGTTAAAAAAGGGCAACAATTTTAATAAATTTTCAAAAATTTAGGGGCAAATATTCTTTTAATTTTAAATTATTATATTTAATTCATTATTTTAGAAAATTATTGATAATTAAACCATTAAAAAATATAAATTTTTAGGTTTTTTCCATTTTTTTAAGAATTTTTTCTTGTTATAATATTTAAGAAAATTTAAATTTGAATTTTTGCGAAATTTCAATTTAAAATAAAATTTTGTTAGAAAGAAGTTTTAAAGCATTAAGTGATCGATTTGTTGAATATTTTAGTTATTTTCATTAAATTTAATTTACCTTAAATATTTGTTAATATTTTTTTTTGTCTTTTTTAAAAATATGTAGTTTTTTTTAAATCTTAATCTGGTGGGCACTTTACACTCATTTTAAACTAACTCTTAACAATTAAATTGGTAATTGTTTTTATATAAGTTTAATTTCGATTTTTGGCAATTTTTTTTTTTATAAATTTACAAAAAATTGTATTTCAGTATTAAAAAGGAATTACGAGTTTAATATTTATGGAATTTAGTTTAAAAACTTTTGGTTCTAAAAAAAAAGTATAGCGCTTCCTTAGTTTTAACCGTTTTTAAATTTTTTTTCGTTAACTCTTTTTAACAATTTGTTTACATCAATTAATTATTTTGATTTTTCTTCCATCATCCGCACAACAATATTTAGTTGTGATGGTTTTAACGTTGCGTTAAGAACTAAATTTAATTTTTATTCACGCGATAGCATTTCAAGCATATCCTTTACATTTTGCCCCACTATCGTAAGTTGGTAAACAGTTTTATAAATAAAACACACACACAATAGCCGAAATTGTGATTCCCACCAATTGGTATTGGCACAACAAACAGCATCAATGAATTGTGGATTCTTAACTCAAACAGAAAAGGATTTATTTTGTGTTAAAACTGCGCATGTCTTTTACATCTTAAATAAAAAAAAACAAATGTAAACAATCCGCCACAGACACCTGTTGACTTAACGTAAATACTGTTTTGATAATATAAAACTAAAGGTTTTGTTTTCATTTGGATTGAAATGAAAATCTCTTACACAATAGAAAATAAATGTTTTAGTCTGTTTTTAATGGCTGTTTACTTAAAACAGTTTTCGTTGTCTATACACGTGCTTTTCCATAAAGATTTATATAATATAGGGTGTCCCAATATTTTAAGAAAACAGTTTTTCTAATATTTTTATTATTTTTTGTAAATAAAGGTTAAAATAAAGGCTTATTCACATAGACTTTTGACTTAAAATAGTCCAAATAACAATTCGGAGGTATTAAATCTCATTATTGGGTGGACCAATACTATTAGCCACATGTCATCTACACCAAAATCATTTAATTAAATCTGGCTTTACAGGACATCTATTTAAAATATGACTTGTCAAATTTTTTCCTTTAAAAAAGGTACTTGTCCCAGCAAAAAAATCCTAATTTGAAAGCAGTAAATGTGACCAGTAGCCGTATTCTGTAACTCGCTTAGCTAAAGCTAAATCTCGATCGCTAAAATTCGTTAGAGAATACAAAATTTAAACATTTTAGTAATGACATTCAACGCTAAAATTGGGGCGAATTAAATTTGTATGGCATTGCCAAATTTAGCAATGCACATTACAGAATTGCATTCGTAGCCAAAAATCGCTAAATCAACTTTATAAAATTTTAGCGATGGAGATTTAGCTTTAGCGAATTACAGAATACGGCTGCTGTGCATACTTACTGCTTCCTCTATTGCCTTTTAAAACTTTTACCTTACAAAAGGAATGTGCAAAATAAATATATTCAACAGTTTCTTCAAAAAGATTATTTTAGATCTATAAAGCAGAGCCTACGTGAGAAATCTCATACAAAAAACATGTTATCTTTCATAGAAGTGGAAGCGGTTCATAACTGCACTCTGCCTTACAAAGATGCTTTCGAGGAAACACAATTTTTTGCTATGTGTATGAAGTTTATACATACATAAAAGTTTTGTGGCAAAATTGCATATAAGAGAGCATCTGACATTATCTCTTGCAATTCAGCCAAGGTGATGCCAGATGAAAAAATACATAAAGTTGTGAAAATATAAATAAATATTTTTTTCTCTTTTTAATTTTTGGAAACACAAAAAAATTAAAAAAACCAATCAAGTTACTTTATAAATTCGTTTGGTAACCCCTTAAAGAAAAATTTGCTTAATAACTTTAACAAAACAAAAACAAAGACATTTGAATATTATAGTCCAGCTAACGGCTGCTATGTCTAGACAAAAAGACAGTGAAATTTCATTTGATTTTGTTGCTTAGTTTTATCGCTTCTATAGAATATTTTAATACTAACAGAATATTAAAATATAAAACAAATAAAGCAAATAATTGAAGTATTAATGTATAAAATACAAAAGATAGAGAAACATCAAAATGAAAATAAATTTCAAAGTTCAAACATGATACTTTTTCTTATCTAAAAATACCTTTTTTCCCATAATTACTGTTATGCTAATTTCATCCCCCCCGTTGCTTTTTTATTTTTATTTTATTTTTTATAGACCGAAAAAAGTTTCTCTATTTATATTTGCAGACAGACATAAAAAAAGAGAAAAAAAATGTTCGCAGTTTTTTTTTTAATTTTTCAAACAAAAGGTTGGAGAAAGATGTTTGATTTAAAAAGTTTCTAAGAAATGCAAATGAGGTAAAAACAAGCGATTTTTTTAAAGGATTTACTTCAGTTATGAATTTTGTTTGTTTTTTTTTATTTTTTTCATAACTTAAGGGTTTTTTACAAAATAATAATGTGTTTTTGATAAACATCTAGATAAATTATTTATATGTTAAAGTGCCACAAAACAACTTTTTAAACCATTTTCAAAGACAATGGGCGAATGAAGATCTATAAGATTTGTCATAATTAAAGTTTTTATGGAAAGGAATTACGCTAGGGCTGCTTATTAGTATAAAATTTAATCTTAAAACAATCTACAGTAAAACAGTTACATTAAACTTGTTTATACTTTTGTTCTATTTTACTGACGTCTTCCTAGTAATGACACAAAAACAATTGAAAGATATTGAGTGGAAAATAGGAGCCCAAAACATCTCTTTGGTAGGATACAAAATTTCATGTTCATTAGATTTTTAAAAGTAAAGAATTTTTCCAAAACCGTTATTCATATTATAAATACATTTTTTTATCTAAAAAGAAATGTTTTTAAACATTGTTGCAGTCTTTAGACACAAAGAAAAACTATTTAAATATTACAAAAGGCAAAAAATGTAATTTTGAATTTTTCTTTTAAGCAGGACGTGTGTTACTCCTTCATATTTATATGTGAATTTATGACCCAAAAACCTATATCTTCCTATGTCTCATAGAAAATAAAGGGAAATCAGTTTTTAATTTTGTATTAACTTTTAAATGTTTTGTATTTATAAAAAAAATTACTAGATCATCTCAAAATTTATTTATTATTTTTTTGTTTGTTTAATTGAACATTTTTTTACTATCAAAGTGAGGTATGTTGTTCATGTAAAGTGTTTAACATTCTTTATGTCACTCTTACTGTTTAAATTTCTGTTTATTACATACATTTATTAAATTTTCTCCTATAACTCTCTGTAATTGAAATCTAAAAGAATTTATGGTTTTTATGTGTGACAGCAAAATAAAGCAATTTTAAAATAAAAAGATTTATGTTTCAACAAAAACCCATAAACACAAAAATTTAATAGTAAGTAGTTAAAAGTAACGATAATAAATATTGCAAGATTTTTTTTTAATCAAAATTAAAATAACTTAAGCTGGATTGAAGTTTGTAGTAATAATGACTTTTAAAACAAAAATCAACTTTTCAAAATAAAAACTATTATAAAGAATCTGTTAAATAATACGAACTGTATTTATTTTTTTATTTCAATGTTTATAGTACAAAGTTTTGATAAAAAAGTAAAAGGCAAATGAAAATTTTAAAACTATAAAAACATATTTCACAATGGACAAGTTGATTAGGAAATTCTAAGTACATTATGTTTAAGTAGAATATTTAAGTTGAACATAAAACTACATATATAATTCAACAGAATCCTTGGAGAAATAAAAAAAATTTTAATTTTTTATGCCAAGAATGAAACTGAGCAGATTCTTGCCTAAAAAAATTTATTTTGTCCTTATCAAAGTTCACTTGATAATCAATACAGCTCAAGTTTTTGCTAAGTTGTTTGCGGGCAATTTTTATTTTAATTTCATTATCTTTTCTGTTGGCAATGTTTTAAAAAGTTGATGCTTTTTATGCCCTTCACCATAGGCGGCACTATTCATTCGCGGCCCCATAAAGAATACAAAAAATTTCCAAATTCTGCCTGCCTGTCCATGTGTAGGTGAAACGGCTGGGGCTTAAGCAAAATACCGTGAATAATTTTAATACTTACCGCATGCATGTAAAAGATATGTATCAGAATTTATTTTAAAAAAATGTTGCTTAATAGGTGGATACATACATATGTAGTTTGTAAAGTTATTGGCAAAAAACTTGTTTAAAAAAATACCTTTTATTAAGAAACAACTTTCCTTGGCCTTTTAATAGCTTTGAAATATTTGGAGATTCATTTTTTCATAAATTTGTCAAACGGATACATAACGTGTAAAGTTATAGGCTAAAGTTTTAAATAATAAAATTGGCCAATAGGTAATGGAGATGTGAGCGAAAAAAAAATTACTAAAGTCTTAAGAAAAAAAAAATTATTTTGTAAAAAGTATTTCTTAGGGGTGGTTTTCTGAGAAACTTAGTCCCAAGGTCCCTAGATGCAGAAATCAAATTTCAACAATTTTTATATTAGGAGTTACTTAAAACGGCTTATAAATTACTGAGATATAGGCATAAAGCTACACATGAAGAAAAAAAGTTTAAGTTTATATAAACAAGTCATTTCACATTATTTTTCAAAATTAAAATTCCTATAATAAACAATATTAATCATGTGTGTAAAACTAATTTTTGCGTTGGCGTTATTAAAAATAGCAACTGTCAACAAGTTGTTTACCAGATAGCATCCAAAGAGTGTTGAGCAAAAGTTCATTAAACCATTAATATAATACAGTTTTGCTATAACAACTCAGCTTGGAAAAATTTAAAACATAAATAAATTTTTAGTTAAAATATTTTAATGAAAAACATTTCTGCAACAAAATTTTATAAATAATTTCTGTAAAATTAATTTGCATTTTTATAATTTAAAGCACTTACAAACAAAATGCAAAAAAAATTCAAAACAAACTGTAAACAATTTTCCCAGATTTAACTTTTATTAAAAATATTTTTTCATCATAGTTAAAAAAGACATTGTACTTGATTTTCCAAAGCAAAACCATATTACAACATGTCAGCATAGGGCAACACAAGAAAAAAGGAGTAAGAAAAAGCCGCAACTTGACTGTAAAGAAATTCCGTTACAAGTTTCCGTTATGTCTGAGTAATTGTAAATGTCGGTTCAAGTGAGTGTTTGTTTTGCTCTCTTGTAATAAACAAATTTCTAATTAATGCAAAGCATGATTTTGTCACTTTATGTACTTTAAAAAAAACTTAATTTCAAAACCATGTGTATGTATGTATGTATGTATAAAAATAAAATCTTCTTCTTTATTTTTATTAATGAAATGTTGAGAAACAACCACCCACTTTAAAAGAGTATGTTGTATTTTTTGCTCATAATATTTTTTATTTATTTTTTTTTTGTTTTTTTGCTTTTTTAAAACTCTTGTCGTTGTTATTTATTGATTTAGTTTTTTTTATATCTGCTTGTAAATCCCAAAATGATTGTTATTAAAATTCAAATATAAGATTATGGAAATTTGCTTTTGTCTTTATTGTTGTTTCTTTTTCTGTAAAATCTTTTTATTATTATCGATGGAATTCATCTTTTATTTTTGTTTTTGTTTTTTAATCTAAATATATGGCCATAAGTCGTTGTACTTTAAGTTGTGAGTGACAATAAAACAAAACGTGTAAAATTTAATGTTGTAGGTTTGTAAACAACAAATTTTTTAAATAAATTAAATTTTAACAGACACGTGAAAGGCTTCACATGAAAAATAAATATTTTTTAATGAATTAAATAATGTTTTGACAGTTGGAGGATTTTTTTAGGTTCTTAAAATAATAATAATAGTTAAATAAAAATTTATATTTCTTAACACAAAAATGTTGGAATTTTTCATCATTTTACATAAAAACATTTAAAATTGTTAATTTAATCTGTGCTAAAATAATAAATGATGACGGTTAAATAAGACTTTTCTACTTCTACCTCTCTCTACCTTTTCAATAACTATTATTTTATTTAAACTCTTTTAATCTTCTTTTTCTAAAGGAATATCAAATCTCTCAAACTCCACTCATATCAACTTAATTTTTTTGTTGTTTTTACTTTGTTTTATTTATAAAACTAATAAATAATAAGTTTCTCTTATTCTTGTCAATTCTTGGTTTCAAATTGAAATACTTTTGTTTAAGATTTAAAAAATTCATGAAAAAGTTTTATTAAAATTTAACGACTAAATAAAAACCTGAAACTCAAAATCAAAGTTTTTTTTCACCAGAATTCAAACAACAAAACAAAGTGAAATAAAATTAAATTGAAATGTTTGTTGAGTTGCAAATTTGTTTCGCTTTTGATGACTTGACAAAAGTGAAAGTATTATTTTAGTAAAAGTACAAAAATAAATAAAAGTTATATGTTGCTAATGTCAGATACCAGGGTCAAGGTAGAAGGTTTAGTAAAAAAGTATTTTTTTCAAATAAAATTTACTTTTAATCTTTTTATTAAAATGTTTTTGTTTTAAGTTGCGAATGAAAAGTATTAAAAGAGGTTTGAAATATGAAAACGAAATTAAGTCAAAGGTTTTTATGTAACATATTAATATTAACTATATTTTTTGTTTTTATAAAAAACAATTCTAAATGTTTTTAATTTCAATGTGAGACTTTTAGTGCAATAAAATTCGAATTTTTCAATTGTTGGAATTTGTTAATGGGATTTAAAAGAAACCCCCCAACCATAGCATAGAGTTGGAAGTTCTGTAAAAAAATATATTATTTTAACAAATAAGAGGGTAAAAGTCGTTCAACACCGACCATACTATACCCTACACCATAATATAATTATTATAGAATAACTTGCGCTGATACAAGAACTGACGTTCGTGTATTTTCTGAAAATTTGAACAACTCAGTGTTACTGGGAATACCTTTACCAGGTTCAGGATCTTCGCGATAAAATTGGCTGCGAATTTCAATTTCGAAAGTTGGTCCTGTCACAAAGGAGTTTGATATCTATAAAGTCCTCAGTTTACTTACTGTTAAATCAGAACTAATACTCAATTGTATTTAATCGCTGGTTCTGCAGACTTAACAAAATGTCAGCCTTGTTTGGATTTACCAGGATATTCAGGAATCTATGGTTTTAAAATGGCTGATGAATACATTAAAAATAGTTCTGACACTGGAGGTTTTCAACATATCCCAGATTTAACTTTTGAATGACATTGAAAAATGAGTATACTTTAACACACACACACACGTGTTTAATAAAACAAAAACTCTGCTTAAATTTCAACAATGATAACTGCAGGAATCGTCTCCACGGAACGAGTGAATGTGAAATTTAACACAAGAAGCAAATTTTTAAAACCTTGATTCAGTTTTTTTTCATTATTAATCAAACTGTTCCTAATTATTTTGCTTTTAACAACCCATTTGATATATCAAAAATATCCATTTAAAATGATTTCTTAATTTTTCCAATTGAAAGCAATTATGGCTTTTAGGTTATACACACACACACGCACACACACACACACAGACTAAGCGTGTCTGTGCGTGTCGTCTGCGTACAACAGCTTATAATTAACCATAATGTTAAGTAAAAAATTATTTTTTATATTTATATCTATACATCAGGACAAATAACAGCAAAATATTTTTGTCGCATTCATGTAAACAAATTATTTTCACTCAATTAAACATGTCAAGGATCGTTGTTTTGGTTTTGGCTGCGTGTTTAACGATTTAATTCATATTTGTAAGTAAAGTCATTGTAACATTTTTATCACAAAATATTTATGGTTAACATAATCGTTTATTAATTTTAAGCCCTGGGAAATATTATTTAAAAAAAACATAAAAAACATTAAAATGCAAACTTTGAAAGACATCATGGGAGTTTTTAAGGAAATTATGAACAAATATTCTAAGTAATTCCTTGAATATGAAATTTAGTTTTTAATATTTAAAGTCATTGATGCTGAATTTATTTTTTTTACCTGAAACATTAAATTCTACAGGCTTTTTTGAAATAAACCTTTTTTTTATTAAAAAACTATACAGCATGTAGGAAAGATTTGAAATTACTTAAATAATAAAATAAAAAATATGAAAAAGAATACAATTCTTATGTTCTTTGTAAAAATATATTAATTGCTTATATAACTTTTTCCTAAAACCGTTTCCCCAAGAAATTAGGATTTTAGCAAAACTGAGCAAAATTTTGCAAAATTATTTGGATGCTTTTAAAATAACAACTCCTCCTTCTATAAGCCTAATAATAAAGCCGTTTTTATAGCTTAAAGCCAACACAATTATGATTACAAAAAAAAAAGGGTTGTTAAGTTTTGAGAAGCATTTTTTATATTCCCCGTTTATATGTCTACAACCCACCAAAAGCTGCTATTGCTCAGTTTTTACTCAACAACATATTTTTCAATGAATATAACCGTCTGCATTACTAAGAAGTAGTTTTCTAATAACAAGTTGATATTGTGAAACGTAATAACTTATTTATAATATAGCTAAAAAAAAATAAATGCTGCATACACTTCGGCTGAAAAAAATGTAGGAGCCACTAAAATTAACTATTATGATTCTCATTTGGTTTAACATACTTTAAGTATAAATAATTATATTTTCGTCGGATATATATGAATTTCATTACGGTTTTCAAACCGACTCTAAAGGTTTTTTAAAGTGTTTCTGTAAAACGTAACGTACAGAAGTAACAAACCTCAGTTTCGTTCTTAGAAGGCCGAATATAATACATTATTTATAATGAGTTTTGTAAGCCCATACAATCCATTTTAAAAGTAATGACTTATTTAATAACATTAAAGTAATGACTTTGCGAGGGTGGTAATGACTTGTTTAAGTCCCTATTTGTAAGCGGGCGGGGAAAGTACTTGCCTCCAAAGATATCGAAGTGTTAAAGTAATGGGTTAAAATGTTATTTTTATAAGTTTTATTCATTACAAAGAAATGTAAGTTTTTTCTGGGTAACTTCACACATTAGCGGTAAATCACTTGCACTTCTCATCAGAAATTAATTCTTAAACTGAAAATTTGTCTCTAATTCTATGGATAAGCGTTAAATGGAGTAAATAAATGTATTTTGTGACCATTTTTATTTTTAACAAAAAGAACTAATTTTTTATATATGAAAACTTAAAAAACAATTTTCTTTGTTTATAACTTTAAAAAAAATCAAATCTTAAAAATCTACTAAAGGTAGTGACACAAATTACTTTTTTCTATTGTATTTGTTTTCTATTTGTCATCCATTAAATAAATCATTTGCAAAATTTGCATATTCCCTTGTGCTTTTTATTAATTTGTTTACCATGAGATACTTAAGGACACGAATTCTTAACAAAACTGATTGATACAAAAGGAAAATATGCGTCAATTAAAGTTGCATATTTGTTTTAAAATACTTTTCTCTAAGAAGTACTTAAAAAAGACATAATTCTTTTATACATATAATTATTTTTTTATGTTTTGCTTTGTTACTTTATTTATTTAATAGCTTTTGTAAATTGTCTACTCAATGTGAATACTTAATGATTGAGTGGAATTTTTCTAACAAAATATTTTGTTTCACCTCAAGTATTTGTTTATCATTTGTCACCAATTTAGTTTAAATACCTGTAATTTAGTTTGTTGTACAAAATTCTCTTGTAAGGACAAATGGCTGAGTAAATATTTGCTTGATTAAACCGAGAAAACAAGAAAAAGGACATTTTGTTTTCATACCATTACACTCTTACGTCTTATTTGCACTTCCATCTCTCTCTCTCTCTCTCTCTTACTGTCTTGTTCTGTTTAGCACGTGTTTTATTCATTTAAGCTTCAATATTTTTTTTTATTTTAAGCTGTAAATCCTTTAAGGACATGACTGACTGCCTAGTTGTCCTTATATCATTTGTAAAATATTTTTGTTTTTAAGTTTGAGGTTGTTGACAATGATGATGATGATGATGATGATAATGAGAAAGATGTCCCTTTTAGAGGCATGCACAAAACGCAATTATTTAAATGGATTTTTTGTTATTGTGTTTCTCTTTTTTGTGAAGGTGTTAAAATTACGTTAAACTTTATTTAATTATTTAATGCCTCACAATGACGTGAAGAGCTGCTATCAGTGTTCGGTGAAAGTCTATGTTTAGGTTTTAATAATGTTGAGAAAAAATTTTTTTTTTTAATTTTATTAAAAATGTCTCTATAAAGTGTATTATGTTATAGCTATTCACAATCTTTGCCTTAAATTTAGGTTTTTTTCTTAATTAAAGGTGTTGAAGCACACCTCCTTTCTGAGACCCATAGGGTTCATTGTGAATAAGTTTTGTTAAAGATAATTCGCACTAAAATATATAAATTCACATATTTTAAGAAGCAGTAAATATGTATTTGATATATGTATTAATATAACAACTGTGAGTTGTATTTCAAGGGATGTTAGATTTTTGTTGCAAAATAATAAAATATATAAAATAAATATTAATAAATTTCAAATCATGTCGATCGAAACGTTTATTGCCACAATTATTTTACCTCTTAACCACCATTTACGTATGACCATATTTTCTTATAATTCATCTCTTAAAATCACTGCCTTTTCCTTTGAGCTGTGACTTTCGATATGCGATTTTTAACAATTTTTTTTTGTTTAAGACCCTACTGTGCACCAAAAATTTCAACATTAAAAATCTCAGCTTTAAAAAAAAAATTCATTTTAATATTAAACATATAAAATGTTTATCCTCGTTTTATCCTACCATAATTATTGTCCTTTATTACACATATCCTGCATGTTTTTATATATTATTCTTATCGCTTTTCTGGTTTAACAAGCATTCAAATTCATGAAAAGAGCAAAATTGAAGTATGAACACAAGAGAGTATTGTTGTCGATAAGAATGAAATTTATTAAAATTAAAAAAAGAGTTCAAAAAAAATCTCATGTACATTTTGCAATAACAGTTTTTTATGCATTTCATTAAGTACACATACACTTAAGCACACATTCAATGAATATGGTGAAAAGAGAAAACATAGGGGTGAGAGCATTGAGAGGCCTTAAATATTGTTTATCTCTATTTGGTGCATCTTGGTAAAAGTGTCAACTAGAAGTTTTATTATTATCCAAATAATCGGGGTTTTTTGTGACTTTTTGAAATTATTTAATAAATATGTATGTTCAAAGAAAATAAGATATAAAAAAAGATACGAACTCTTAGCAGAAATGTTTAAAATTTATATGTATCACGGCATTCGATAGCGATGAATATTAAAAATATTTCAATTAGAATTCCTATACCTAAAGTAAAGAAAACTCGTACGTAGAATGTGAATGAATGAATTTTTTGTAATTAACATTCATTCAATTCGAAATCTTTAAAAATTTATTTGCAAACCTTATATCTTTATCAATGTTGTCAATTTAGCGATGTTGAAGTCAAGTTTCAGAATCCGCCAGAATCCTAGAGGCCCGTTAGTGTTGTCGTTATATCAAATATATTTCTGGTAAAAATAAAAAAAAATCCAAAACTGTAATCTGTTGGTCATAGTTTTTTTTTTAATATATTTTTATTATAAGGGTCTTTTGCAAGATATTTCTACCGCTGCACCTGTAATTATGTACATATATGTATGTGCAGCAGTTGATTATATTTTGTATGAAAATTTAAAAATGCATAACTTGTAGCCATCATGTAAATATGAATTGTGAATATATAAAATACATAGGGGTATTTCATATGATGACATTAAATTTTTATAAAAAATTTTATGATAAAATTGTAAAAGTAACTTAAGAAAATATTCATTAACAAGTTACTTTAGTTACTCGAAAGTTTCTTTTTTTCTTAATGTTTTATCGAAAAGTACTTTCCGCAAAAAAAAAAAAGGGTTTTCCCCACAATCATTTTTTAATCTTAAGGAAAATTTTAGATTCATTGAAATTTGAAATAAAATAGAAATTCTCCATACTTTTATTGAAATGTTCAATTTCATTTTCATTTGTACAAATATTTAATAAGTACTACTACTAATACACATGTACGTGTGCATATACACACACACACACACATATGTATACAATAGTTATAGTTATTATTAATATGTTTTACAAATGTACAAATGTATATCAGAACAATGGCAACAGCCTTATTATGTCTTCTTTGGTTTTATGAGATTTAATACAATATTGTAAAAACATAAAAAAATATGAACTGATTTATTAATGAGCGAAACGAGAGCTATTTACATGCTTTTTCATAAAAAGAAGAATTTAAAGCAAAGAAAAAATTATTTTGGAGATGTAAGTGGTAGAACATTTCACTTGAAGCCCAGAGCAATTATACCAAATGATATGTTCTACATAACTGACAGATATAAATATTTGTAAGGTTTTTGCAAATAAAATTTAACAAAATTTGTATCATCTTGTTAGCATTCCTTTAACATACGTTATTGGATATTTTCTGTTGTTTTTCTTTTTTGTCAATAAAATATTTACTTTAAGCTGAGTCCCTCTTTAAAACAAGCAGAAATAATATCTCGATATTAAGTTTTTATTTAGAAACTTGAGGAAATGAAAACATTTCATAAACATCTTTTAGTGATGCAAAATAAAATTTAAATACGGGACCACTTATTTTCGGTCTCTGCATAATATGCAATTTACTACAAAATAACTGGCAGCATCAAATTAATACGGCTAAGCATTTGGCAAGTCATTTTACATACATTAATTTATTAATTTTTATAAAGTCAAAGCGAATTATTTTAGAAACAATTGTCAATTCCTACGTCTGTTTTTTTTTTCATTTTTGCATAACATATTTATTTTATACATAATGTTTTCTATACAAATTTTCATCAGCTCACAAATTTTTAAACATTTTATAAATATTTTCTTCAAAATTATTGCACATTTTAAAAATATCAAAAAATTAAAGTTAAAATCATAAATTCAATTTACTTATTTCCTAACTTATTTTTTCTAATTATAAATCTCGCAACATCTGTTGCAATATGGAAAGTAAAAGGGAAATGACTATAAGATTTTATTTATTTAATATACAAGCTAAAATAACAAAAGGCTATAATAAAAATGAAACTAAAAGGGAAATTAATATTGTCAAATGCACATTTTCACTACCTTACAAAAGGACTGTAACATAACACTTTTACATTTTACATATTACATATCATTCGATATACCGACAGACTCGCATTTAAATATAAGCTGTACAAGACAAACACTTATTAAGGCTTCAATAATGACTCGACAGTTATTTGAATTACTTTGAAGGTCATCACATTTTGCCCACAAAGAACAAGTCATTGGAAAAAATTATTATGATTTTAAACAAATCATTAAAGAAAAGGGTTATTTTTAACAACTAAGCTTAAACACTGTTTTGCTCCTAACGGTATGCAACACATTCTCAATTGTTTCAACTATTAAAGAGGGCAACAGCAATATAATGCAAAAACAAAAACGGTCTTGTATAAAAGAATATCTCATATTCAGCTGTACAAAAACAACTACATATAAGAAAAAGATATTGCATTCCTTAACAAGAAAATAAAAGAATAAACAGTTATATATTTTATACTGAATATTACTCTAAGAGTCATTATGAAAATCACGTACTTGGTGTTTTCAACTCTGAAACTGACAAAAGTAAGAAAAGAAATCCTTTACACATAAACATTTATGTTAATATCAAAATGTGTGCGTGTGTTAGTGTGTTTTTGGGGTTTAAGTTTAATCACATTAAATATGCAAATTCAAATGTGTGAAAATAATATTTTTCCCTCAAACTGCAAAATGTATACGTTTAGTCCTTAACAATATATTATGCCGCCTTCTGTTAAAATTTGTACAAAAAAAATAATTTTCTGTCATTTTTATGAAAATTTCACGACAATTTTATATGCAGACCTAAGGGCTTGTGAGTCTGTATCTAAATTGAATAAAAATTTGGTAACAGTGCAGCAGTCTTTAATAAAATTTTAAATTTTCTTAGAAATAAAACAGTTTTCATAGATTTTTAACTGTTGAAAATAATAATCAAATAGCGAACAAAGAAGATTTCTAATTTTTATTCGCAATTTTTGAAAATAAAATTTTGTAATAAAAAAACAATTACTTTTTTCTGTTAAAAACTTTCTAGAAAAAAGTCTTGTTTAACCCAAAAATTTTTTTTTAAAATTAATGGAAAAAAATATTATAAACAAATTTGTCTTGATTAAATTTTCTAAAAAAAATTAACGTCTTAAACAATTTTCTTTTAAAAATTTAAAAAAACCAAAAACAAAAAAAATTTGCTAAAAATTTTACAACACAAAATTAAATTGTTTTTATAATTCTCAAAATTAAAATATGTATATCATCAAACATATGTAACTAAAAACTAATTTTCTAAAATCATAAACGTTTATTCTTTACACTTTATATTATATATAATCCCACTGTTTCTCAAAACGAAACACATAATCTTAATTGAATACCACAACATTTGGAAGAAAAAACTCTGGTCTTAATCTAATGGGAAATAATTTTCTACTCATATGCTTGTACTGACATTTATACAATATACGCGAATACATACACCTTTTCTAATTTGAATTCTCAAGATAAAAGGAAAAACAAGGTAGATATAGGTATTATAACAATAAACCAAGTGTACACAAAAACAAAAAGAAGAAAAAAAAACACAAAAATAAGTGAAAAATAAATAAAAGTCTTCTTGTCTATGAAAACCTGTAGTGGGAGACGAATGAGTTTTGCGGAAAATTTAAATATTGCTCATACGTAAATAATCTCCTTAAATGGAATTAAAACATAAAAGTGAGTAGTGAATATTAATATGGATTAAAAACGACAAAATAATATGTATATGGAATTAACAACAAGAAATGTCTTTTGCTTCTTCTTATTATTTCGTATATGTGAGATAGAAAAAAAAAAACTTCCAGTAAACTGGGTCTAAAAGGGAAAATGAAAATAAATGAAATAAACAGCCAAACATAAAACCACAAATAAATAAACTTACTTTTATTTAGCATTTGTTAAGCAGTTTACTTAGCATTATTAAATATAAGAAAATTAAATAAAATTGTTATAAACTTACAAAAAAAAGAAAAAAAGAAAATTAAATAAAATCGTTATAAACTTACAAAAAAAAGATCTACTTTAAGCGATATAAAGATGTAAGAATTTAAAAAAATATAAAACAAACTTTTAACATTTTTAGAAAATATTCAATAAATTATCTTCTCATTTTAAAATTTCAATAAATTTTCAATGTACGCCAATTTCTTTGTATATATTTTGTAATCAACAAAAAGTTTCCATAGAAAATTATGTAAAGACAAACATTTTTTTAACAAATTTTTTATTAACATTTATGTCAAGACAATGTGATAGACACAAAAACGTTCTCCACATATTTATGTCTAGACAAAAATGATTAAGAAAAATTCATATCTAAAAGAAGTTTTGGAAAAATTATTTATCAAAAGAATTTTCTATAGAAATTAATGTCTAAAAAAATTTTCTAAACAAACATTTTTATAAAAATGTATGTCAAGACATATAATGATTTTTTTGAGATAAAATATTATCAACTGCCAAAAATCATTGCTTTTGCCTTTGGTAATGTTGCAAAGTTTTTTTTATTGTCTTTATGTCGCTTTTATTCTATTTTTATTCAATTTTCTTTATCAGTTTTCCTTTTGCAACTTGAGAAAAAGCAACAGGATATACATCAAATGTAAAATATGCTTCTATATCAAAACATGATGAACAGAACCCTCTGGCTTCTTTTGTAATGCCCTTGCGACAACATGGAAATAAAAGAAATAATTAAGCGGTTTTTTTTTCGTTGCCTCAAACCACATAAGGCAGCCAAGCGATCAAGTAAACAGTAGTAACAGCTGAATTGGTGTGTTAAAACCGTCAACATCAGGTGGCTCCTCAGCTGCCTTACGTCTCTTATTTTATTTTCTTACATTCCACAATGCCTTTAAGCAATTGTGGTACCTTTTTTTTTTGTTTAGAAAAAAGTCAATAAATTATAATAACATTTAGAAAAATGTTAAAGGAACGATATTGCAAACAGACAAAGCAGTAACGTTAGGTTTAAAAAACAGAAATAACAACTTTAAACCAAAAAATAAAATTGCTTAAGTCTTTAAAGAAAAAATGCCATAAAAGGGGTAACTTGACGTAGATTATTTACAGCAATTTTGTAAAATTATACGATTTTTGTATTTGGGAACACACACACATACATTTGCATACATGGAATCATAGTTAAAATTGCAAACACACAAGCATTTCATTATTTATGCCCTAACAGATTGCGACAGTAAAATCCAGTACGAATCATATATGTATGTATGTATGTGAGCATGTATTTGAAACAGCATTTTAACAAATATTTGGTAAATACTTTGACATTCTAACAAACGTAGAAGCTATAATCCTCATATATGGTCACATGAAAATTTTATTCTTTTTATATATTTTTACAGCATATGTCCCACTGTGATGGTATGAGTTTGCAAAAATTTTCTATGCCAGCATGTGAAATATATTTAATAAAAAATTTGACATTTTTATTAATGGTAATAAAATTTTGTACAGGTTTTACCAAAAGAAAAACAATATTTTTGAAATTTTGTTAAAAACTGCCTGCAAAACATTTTTTGCTCAGATACAAATTTTAAACTAAATTTTTTTTTGTTATGAATTTTTTGCAAAATTTTATTTAAATATACAATATTTTTTACGAAAGAAAATTAAATTTCCAATAACAGGTTTTACTTCGGCTAAATTTTTAATGGAATAATTTTTTAGATATAAATTTCTACAGGAAATTTTGCTTAGATGTTTATGTTTATAAAAAAATGTTCGCAAAACATAAAACTATACAGTAAATGTTGTCGAATAAAAAATATGATTTAATATAAATTTTTTGAGATAATTTTATTCGGGTAAAATCGATTTAGGCGTAAATCGAAAAATTGTTGACAGAATGCTAAATTACTTAATATAGATACTTCTTAGTGCAGACTCAAAACTTTTAATGGAATATTTCATTACTTGGCTAAAAACATACACTCACACATAATCCTTGAATAAATAATTTTTGTGGCGATTTATATTAAGATAAATATTTCTTTTAAAATCTTCTGCATTTATTTATTTAAATACAAATTTTTTTATCCAATTTAGGTTTGGCAACATCTTTTTAATAAATTTTAATTCTATTCAAAATTTTTGTTGAAATTTATGTCAGCAAAAATTTTTTCTCTAAAAAAATTGTGTGTTTGGATGAAATTTTCTAAAAATATTTTTAAAGAAATTTTCGAAATTCTCGATGGAATTTTTCTAAAGACAATTATTAAACATTAAATGCCCCTTACGCATTACTACAACCACAAATATAAATGCTTGACTCTCTCTTACAAACCAACCGACAACTATTTAGTTTGTTATCAAATTAACATGCTCAACTAAAAAATGGTACGAAATTTTTAATTTGAGTTTTTGTTTCTTTTGCTTAAATCTTTAATGTTGATTGGCCGTTTTTTGCAAAAATATTTAATATATTTTTACACCGTTTAAAGTCCGTAAGACACAGAAAGACGAATATCACTACATCGGCTTCCCTATAAAAAAACATTTTAAATATTTTAACTTAATGGGAGGCAAATAAAAATTGTAAAAATGGTAAATAAAACAAAAAAAAACGCAAATCAAATAAATAATTGCCTTAAAACGAAAAAAGTTTATAACTTCTTTTAATTTTTATTTCCGTCACGGTTTTCCTTTAAGTAAAATATTTTAACAAAAATCAGTTTTCCGTAATCAAAGTGCTTCAATACTCACTCAGTTTAGTTATGAATGGTTAGAAGAACTTTTCATGTTTCATTCATCTATTTCACAATGAATTGTGGACTGTAATTAAAGTCGACAATAGGTAGAGCGCATGCTTGTCTAAGAAGATAAAAGTATTTTCCTTAAACTAATCGAAATGGGTTGATAACGTAGCTATAGTCAGTGCACACATATGGATTAAATATTTAGTTGAGCTCTAAACCAGTAGTAACTTTTGTAGAGAAAACTGTGTCTGGGGTTAGATTAAATCACAGTGTGTTTAATTTCTTAAATATCCGTTAGAAAAATGTCTGTTTTAACACATGAACTTTTAAAACTGTTTGTTACGGACTGCCCTGTCAGAATGTAGTATGAGATACAGGGTAATTTGTTTACCCAACTCATAAAAAACAAGTAAGAGCGCTATATTCGGCTGTGCCAAATCTTATATACCCTTCACCAAGTGTATGTATGTATGTTTGTATGTATTTACATTTTCGAAAGGTAATGAAAGTGTTGGAAAACTTTTTATTTTATGATATAAATTTTTGTCCATCTAGGTTTTTCGCCTATATCTTCTGGGTCAATTAGTCCGATTCTGATCAAAAATGTCTTTAGTTTATTCCAAACCTGAAAAATTTTTTTGTTGTAAAAACAAGTGGTCGTCTTTTTTGCTTATATCTCAGCCGGTTATTAATAGATGTTGCCAATTTTTAACACCGATTTTCTGGAAAATATTTCCAAAAGTTTAATATCACAGACAACTCTATGTGACCTATGGAAGCTACGAAAACTTGATTTCAACCAACACGCGGACATATGGACATGGATAAATCAACTTCCCCATTTTTAATGATTCGAAATAATATATACTTTATGGGGTCGCAAAAGAATATTGTAGAAATTACAAACGGAATGACAAACTGATATATACCCTTGTCATGTGAAGGGTATAATAACCAAATTGTTTGTTAAAAAAAAATTAAAAGTTAGGGTTTTGGGCAAGAAGGTCCCGTTGAAATAAGTTTTTCATTGATTAATGTGCAAAACTATTAAACAAAAAATGTTTATGCATGCAAACATACTTTTATTAGGGACCATGAAAAATGGCCCCAAAAAATTCTTTAAATATTGGCAAAATGAAAATTAATTTTTAAGGCCGTTTTTATTTATTAAATTTTTTGATACTTTTGATACGCCGGCTTCGCTAAATTAAAGTACTTCTGCCACATCGTCGTGACGTAGTGTTTTAGAGTTTATAGGACGTAGTTAGTCATTTTATCAAGAAAATTTTTAGCTTCGCGAACCCGGTGTTTGGAAACCATCAGAATTGAAAGTCTCTGTGCTCAGCCGAAGGCTATAGCGAAGCGGGCGATTCGAATCCACCAAAGTTTATCTTTCCAGTGCCCGGTCAAAGGTCGGCTATCTACAGCACTTTTTTAACGAAGCCTAAAAAACAGGAAAAATTTTTCCAATTTTTCGTGTTGTTTTTTTTTTACTGTAAAAAATTGGGGTAATTTTTAATTTTGCCAATATTTTTAGAATTTTTTGGGGCCATTTTTCCTTTCCTTGTAAATTCCAAAAAATATTTTGGGGCTGTTTTTCTTGCTTTTTGCGGCCAGTTTAAATTTTTGAAATTGGGGCCATTTTCCATTTTTGAGTTTGGGGCTATTTTTCATATTTCAATTTTCCATAGTATAGAAAAATTTTAAAAATAAAATGGCCTTCAAATTTTAAAAGTTTTGGGTGATTTCAAAAAATAAAAATGGCCCCAAACTTTCGTGTTGTTGTTTTCAATGTAAACTAGTAAGAGCGTTA
>NDXZ01042071.1:0-13135 GCA_003055125.1 Paykullia maculata | reverse complement strand
TTTTTTTTTTTGGATCTTATGGACTTATTAATTTTTATTATTCATTACAGGCAAGTAACGCAAGTAAGGTTTCCTAAACAAAATTTTTCTATATTAACTTGGAAGTTTTTAAAATTGTTAATAACTAAGACGCTTAATTTTGAGTTCGGTAAAACTAATTCTTGAATCTTACAAAAATGTCTTAGAAGCTTTAAAAAAAATCTTTATAATAAAGAAATAGGTTTGGAAATATGTTAAAAAAACATTGTTTTGAATATTAGGAATAATTTTTATCCAAAGCTTTTAAAACGTTCAAACAAATTAAATGGGCAACGGTAACTGCAACTGTAACATTTAATGATATTTTTGAATTTATATTTAAAAAGTAATTGCTATTAAATATTTCGGTAAGACTAATTTTTAAACATATACAGGGACATACTTAACTACCTATTAAAAATTTTTGTTAAACCAAAACCAATCTGTTTAGTGATCAACGAATTCGTTGATTGAAAAAATGTAATTTTCTTTAACATTTCAATATCTCCCCTTATTTCTTAACCCGTTTTAATCATTTCTTAAATAATTATTAGTTTATAATTTTCTTGTGGTAGAATATAATTTTAATCAGTTTTTTTTCTGGTTGCGTTCGTCTTAAATATAAACCATAATGGCTGACGCCTTTAAGGCCGCCTATTTTTAAAATAACATGTGCATATTTCGTTGACGTTGTTGTTGCTATTGTTGGCTGTTATTATTATTGTTTTTGCTCGCTATTTAACACCATCATGCATTTTCAGTGATGTTGTTGCTATAATTGTTGTATTATTTTTTTTTCGTACTAGCTGTTTTTAATTTTAATGTACATACAACAGCAACAACAAAATCAAAAGCAATGTACAACAAAAAATGTCTACAAAACAATTTGCGCATGGCGACGTTAACATTTGTTGGCTGCATACATATTAGCAATATAAACAAACATTTTTACATACATCCGTACATACTCTTAATGTATAATTTGCAGTGTGTGTTTTATGAAATAAAATAAAAATATTGCAGACAACACGTTCCAGCAAAATGTTAAACTTGTCATGACAACCTTCTACTCGTACTCATACTGTTCTGACAAGCACCACCACCACCACCACCGCCAACATACAATTTATTTATTACATTTTAAAGTATTATTTAAAAGAAAAATAAGGCAAAAATATACATAATTGTGTATAAAACAAAAACACAAACGAAAATTGTTACTTTATATTTTTCACCAAGTTTAAATAAACAATTTATTTGTTTATTGTAGTTTTTTCTTTCTCGTGGTTGTTGGCTTTATTGTTTGTGTAAAAAAAGGAAAAAAAAATAAGAAATAAAATTCAAACTAATGTCTCTAACTTACACCCCTGATGACAGGCCAACGACAAATATCATCTTTACGCCAAAGAAAAAAGTATTCATACCTCATAGTGTTGCTCAAAATTGCAAAATGTTTGCATTTATATGTGAATTTTTAAAAAGAACAGTAATTTAAAAGAGAGAAACCTTTAAAAATACAAATAAAGTGCAGTAAGGAAATTTATAAAGTTTTTATATTATTAAAATAAATTTCGATAACTTAACGAAAGTAATAAAAATAAATATTTTTTCAAGTTTTTGCCAGAAAATTAGAATTTTTTTTAAGTTAAGCATTCTTCTAAGCAAAAAGTTTACTTTTTTGTCTACTTAAGATATACTTATGTATGTATATTTTAAACATATATCGTTGCCTTAGAGTGTAAACCTGCTAACTCACTTCAAACCAATTTGACTGGATAGACAAAAAACTTTCTACGTTTTGTATTTCTAGCCTAAAAAGCTTACATTCATCAAACATTTTTCAACATTTAAAGTCCTAAATTGAAATAAATGTTTTTTTAGTCTATCTATCTATCTATTGAACGGTAGCAAAATGTCATATAATATAAAAAATGGATTAAGCAGGTTTACACTCTAAACCGACGATATTTATTTTATTCCGAATACCTTTAGTTGTTCTTAAGTTTATTTTAAATGTAAACACTGCCTCCGAAGGTGAATCAAAAAGGTGTTTGCAACTCTATTAGCTGAGTAAAAAATCAATTTATTTTAATATCGAACTTAATTTATAAAAATTAATTCAATTTTGATGTTTATGTTAGACTCCATAAAGGACATACATATAAGAAAAGATAAAACAAAATACTCTTCTTATGCAGTTGCCTTATTGTTTCCACCTTGACCAATTCATTTGCGAAAAAAAAATTTTTGCCAAAAATAAAACTTTTAAAAAAAATTATTTTATTTATTAAAAAAATTTTAATTAATAATTTTTAATTTCAGTTTTTTTTAAAATAAAATCGATATACTTGTTGCAAATATGTACATATGTGTGTGTGTGTGTGAACAGATAAAAGTAAATTAAGAAGTAAATACACATACATTTATTTATATGTATAAAATGGTAACGTGACTGATTGATTAATTCATCACCATACATCCCAAACGCATAAAGACTGTGGGTTTCTCTCCTGTTGTATAGATCTACTAAGAAGGGATTTTTGGAAATTCAAATATTTAGGGGGGAAAAAAGGGAAAAATCGGTAACCTTATATCTGCTAAATTAAAAAATATACTAACAAAATTATAGTCTACTCAAAAAATAAGTAGATAGTAGGCCCTTATAACTACTAAACCAATTAACGTAGAGACATAATTTAATCTACGTTCGTCACTTATATGAAAAATAAAAAAATACATTTTCGGTACTCTTTGGAAATTCAATCGTATAGGGATAAAAACTGGGGAAAAACGGCAAAAAGTGTCCAATTTGAATAACATTTGAAACAGGAGTTTGTTTGAGTAACCAGTTAAGGGTAACAAGCAGACCGTGTCCAAGTAGAAAAATACATAAAAAAGCTAAATTGAAGACCCTGGCATGATAAAAAAAATATTTTTTACAAATTTGTCGCTCACTAGTTTAAGGTTTTAAATTTTGATTAGGTCAGGCTTGTGCTTACCTGCCTTACAATGACCTGCGAACAACATTTAAGACAAATTTAATTTAAGGTTTAATATATCGTTTGATTCGATGTGAATATAGGATTCAGCTAATGCCATTATAAAGCAGCTTTTAATTAATTAAAATCTCAAAAATTGGCGTTTTAAAATACTGAAATCCTGCTAATTCAATAAGACTATATGAGAATTACTAAACACAACCGAGTACTGGCAACAAAAAATGTTACATGTGTTTTGTAATTGTAACAGGCAAAATAAAACTTCAAAGCATTCGCTTTTATTCTGTAAACAGAACTTAGAGTTAATAAAAGTTGTTAGTCTTTGGTAGCAGTTAATGAATAAATTTTATTTTTTTTTATATTTAAAAAATGGATCTGTTATATTTTCTTTTTCAATTTCAATTCACCCTTTAATAATACATTTTTTTTATTGCTTCTATAAGCTTTCTCTACATACAATTCCTTTAAGTTTCTGTTTTTAGAACTAAAAAAAAAGATTAATTTTGTAGTTTTTGATGTTGTTGTCTGCTTGCAACATGTGTTTGATGATTGTTCTTACCATGTTATTTTTGCTGAACTTAAAAACGTCGTCCAAATGCAAGTGAAATTGTTCTAGAGTTTATGTGCAAATTGTTGTTGCTGTTATATGTATGTAGTTTTTTTTTAAAGGCGTGACAGTAATTAATTATTTTGTTGTATGGTAAATTAATACATGAAATGGACTTTGTCTCAAAATGACATTCATATGCATTTCACACCATGTTTTTCAAAAAATGTTTTTATTTAAATTCATACTACATGCAAACTTACATAAACAAACATATATTTATTTGTATAGATGTGTGTAGTTAGATATTAAAAAACTTTATTTAAATAGTTTTAATAGATATGGTTTTAATCCAATGAGCTGAGAATAAGAATAAAGCTAAATAAAGAATTCAATTGAATTGCAAATTTGTTTAGAAATAACATTTTTAGTTTTAGGAAGGTAATTTGAAAAGAATTTTGTTTTGTCGGAATTTCAGTAATTTTAAATTTTTCCTTAAAGTTGTAAGGAAATAGTATTTGCTTTTGCTTAAATTACAATCATTTGTTTGACAATTCCTTCATTAATTTTTTATGTTGGTATACAGCCATATATATACATACATAACTACATATATAGTTAGTATTTATTTAAATGGCTTTTTCGTATAACTACCACTTTATTTAATATTATAATCACTGACCGGAAATAAATTCTATTTGTTATGCTTCATTTATGAAGCAAAACCCAAAGAAAAACTCTTAAGAAACCAAACAAGTTCAATCATGATTTCCTTAAACCATAAAAAAAACTCAAACAAATAACTAAAGATAAGCAAAGGATATTTGCAAAAGCATAACTAGAAAAAGGATTCAAAGAAGTTTTTATAATAAAATTTTATATTTTTGTTTATCCCAACTGACCCATGCATGGTTGGCATCTTACAGACTATACAAAGTTGCATTAACAAAAAATTGACCACCAAATTAACATTGAAAGTATTAGTAAAGATTAAAGAATGTTTTTTTGACCGTTACATTTTACTGTTACTTGCGTAACTGTAGTTTAAAAGGTAGTTTCTAAGATTTCAATCTTAATGATGAACAAAATAAAACTTTATTTTCGAAAAAAAATAAGGAGTAAAGTTTTGAATACTAATTTGTGGGGTTTTATTTCCTGTTTTTCTTTGATATGATATTTTTCGTAAATCTGATATTTTGTGTCTCTTTGTATGTAAAAACTTTGACAGTGATGTATTATTTTAGTGAAATCATACAACAAAAAATGTTTGTGTAACAATGTGCATTTTGAAAAGCTTTTTATTAAAAAAAATAAATTAAAAATAAAATAAATACGTGAAACAAGTATAATATTTGTTTAAGTTGATATACATTTATTGTTTTTTTAAACGCCAGCCTTCAATTTCATGTGTTGATATCTTTATAAAGCAACCGATCTAGTGCTGTTGCTGCTGCTAGCAATGTGTATTGTATTCATAGCCAATAGCGAGTTAAACACAATTTTGCGTATCGCTTCATAATGAATAAAAAGCAAACAAAAAAAAATAAAATAAATAAAACAACAGCAACAACATCAACAGCCACCATAACAAACATGGCTGGCTAAATATTGTAGTTATAGCTATAGCAGCCAGCCAGTCATTCAGTTAGGCCAGTCAACCAGCCAGCTGCTAAGCACCATAAGCAAATCTCCACCTCCTACCATAAAAATAAAATAATAATAAAAATATAAAAACAAAAAATTAAAATCAACCAGAAACAACTATAAAACTACAGACTTTAACTAATACTACTACTACTACCTTTTGCCTTAAAAGCACACACGCACAGATATTCTCCTAAAGACCAGCTAATAAAGCATTTTATATGATATTTACTTACTTTTAAATTAAAAAATTATATAAAAAAAAAATTGTTTGTTTAAATTGCTTTTTATTTTATTATTTTTTTTTACTTAATATCTAAAGTCTTTAGCAAATGCAACAATAAAAAAATACAAATCTGGTAGCTGCCTTGTAATTTTAACAACTTATCAAGATCTTATCTTTTTTATAAAATAAAGAACAAATCTTGTGGTTTTTGTCTCATAATTCAGTGGAAAATCTTTGAAAGATCTTAATAAAACTAGAAAAATATTAATGTTTGGTAAAAAGATTTTATATCTTAAGCGCATATTAGTTATATGTTTATCTATATAAATTCTAAGGTTAGCAATGAAGTGATAAAATACTACCTTTATATATTACCCGGCAATACAAAAAGAATTTAATACAGTAGAAGTCATTCAGTTGGCGAAATTAAATAGCAACAAGTCTTTGTTTATTAGCTGAATGTACTATTTTTATAAGCTAGTAGAAACTTTAAATGCTTATAACTTTCATAATAATATAACGAATAAATGAATTAAAGTTTTTTGTGCTCCTAAGTATCAAAAAGGGATTAAAACGTTTTTAATTCTCGTATACATGTAATATGGACTTATATCCAAAGGTTTGCAGTGAACGTTATTAGAGAAATATGTTTTTCTTCGAACCATATATTTTGAAAAATTTTTTACACAGAAAAAAATATAGGCACTTTTTTCCAATTAAGGCGTTATTAAAATTCAGAAATAAATTTAACTACATTTTTAATTAATTCAATTAATTATTTAATCAACAATTTAATTTTTTTATATTTTTTTCAATTAGGTTCTTTATCAGCAAAAAACTTGTATTTAAGTAAAAAATTAATTCGTTCAATCAACTGTCTTAATTGAGTTAAGCTCCTATTAAAAATATTGTTTTTTTTGCAAATTAAAGTTTTAAAATATTAAAAACCGATTTTGGTTTTTATATTTTTGTCGGTGGCATGGTGTAATGGTTAAAGCGTCGAACTTTAAAACTGAACTTCCCCGGATCAAATCACGGCAGAAATCAAATGTCGGCATCAATCAGCACCGTCTTTAGAGAGAAGAATAATGACATATGACAAAATGATAAAATTTTAACAAAGGCCACACACACCACTTAACTTAGCAAGGATCCTACCCAATCATATGAGGCATTGTTTCGAGGCAACGATAGATTATCTGTTCTATAATCAGTTACTTACTTAAGTGATTGATTTCATTGAACCATTGATATTTTTTCAATTAACATTTAAATTAATTCAATTAACAACTTGTTCAAAGTTATTTTTTTTTTTAAATTAAAATCTAAAATTTTGTTTATTATTTAAACTCGCTAGTTTTTAGTTTTTAATATTTTAAGTAATTAATATAATTATTTTGGTAAAAGTTTGAACTTTTTTTTTTGCTTGGTTGAATCATTTTGGTTATTAAAACAATTTTTTAGTTTTTTCTGTGTAGTTATTTATAAAATTTTTCAACAATTTTTTATACAACATTTTTAATCAAATTTAAATCAAGAGGATCTGTTTGGAAAGTTTTCAGACTGCTCAATAAACTTAATAAATTTACAGCCAAAACGATCAGACTAGAGGTGGCCTAAAAATTTATATTATTTTCACATATTTGGTATCTGCATTAATTCCAAGCAGCTTATCTTTACAACAATTTTCATTAGGCTCTCTTTCATATACATATTTCATTCTGTTGAAATTTAAATAAAAAAGTTTTTTAAGCTTTAAAAACAAAGAATTTCATATCAACAAAGGAGCAGTTGATGGAAGTTTTACTTCATTAGTATTTTAGAAAAACCTCTGCAAAAACTCGTTGTATTTTTGTTAAAAGTTTGTGGGCATCATGCTTAGCTGAGCCAATTTGTTGTGAGTGGCTTAGACGATATAAAAGTAAAAAAAATTTAATGTGAATTATAAGGAGCATTCCGGCCAGCCGATAAAGTTTGAAGCTAAATGTAGAAGGATTTGCTTCATTAACCCTACGGTCAGCGACCAAAAATATATACGTTAGTCAATGACGGGGTACCCCTTTGTACTTGTTAGTAATTTTGTTTGTACCTTTATATTAAATATTATGTTTTCGCATTAAATATTTTTTAAAATATTGTTTGTTGTTAGATTTCAAGCTGTATATGAAAAATCGTTTGTTGGTTTCTTGAGGAAATTTTTGATTTTTTTTTGGATGTATCAGAATTCTCATTTAATATATTTGAATTCTGGTATATACATAAAACTATTTTAAATTTTTTCAAGAAATAAATTTCAAAGTCTACTGATGATCTGGTCTAAGCAACCAGTGAAATGCAGCATATAGACAGCTTGAAATCTAACAACAAACCATAAAATTTAAACAATAATTTCAATACGAAAAATAAATATTTTCTTGCTATTTTTTAAAATTTTCAAAAACAACTTTATTGTATTAATCCGTGTTAATTTTTCATACCATATCACACACAAAAAAAATGCTTTTTGCAGAAGTTCAATTCCAGTACTCCAAAAGCTGCAAAATATTAATTTTTTTGTGTCAAAAAAAGGTTGTCTTTATTATTATAGAATCTTAAGTGAAAAAAGTTACCCGGGTACCCGGTCATTGACCGTAGGGTTAAGACTAGTGTCAAACGCAAAAAGTGCTTGCAGAATCATTGCAAGTAGCTTAAGCAATAGTTTTCAGAAGTCAAATTTCTGCTTGCCCTTTAATTTGCATTTAAAATTATGGAAAATTATATTTCCCTCCAAATGTGTGTAATAAAACCAATATTAATTTATATCTTTAAGGTTTATAATAAACATGTTAATTTATATTCCTAACATTAAATTTTAAATAAATTTATTAAGTCTTGTTCGTCGATATTCAAACAACTCCCCTTGGGCGTAAAGTAAAAATGATAGAAATAACTCATTTCCAATTTATTTCAAAAATAATTTAAACATTTTAACTAACTAAAAACGAAAATAATGTCTAATGTCTTTGTAGAAAAGAAAATTTATTGTTTAAAAAACAATACAAAAATTACGCCTTAAACTTTTGATATTTCTACAAAAACAATGCATACAATTAGATAATAAAAAGCAACAACAAAAGAGCAGAGTTAATAGTTTTCCTAATGCAAATCCTTTTTACAATAACAAACAACAAATAAATGCTATTAGACCAAACATATTCACATACATTACATATATGTACATGCAATGAAATGCAATTTTGTTAAATAATCAATATTATTTCTTTGCAAAATAATGTTTAGACAGACCAACTTAAGGACAATAGCAACAAATATTATTAACCATAGCTGTCTTGCGTGTATAGGTATAGCTTAAATATTAGCTACAGGACATTTGAGTCTTAGAGTACAAAAGGTATTTGCAAAAGGATATGTATGAAGTTTTCAATGCAATTGGTATTTGCTATCTGTCGAAGTTGTCATTTGTTGCGTGAAATTTACCGTTTTCTTATGCAAAATCATGTTTTACTAACAAGGACATCTCTAGTTTCTTGCTATTCTATGGTATATAAATACAAACTCATGTACTTGTGTTTATACACTTTTACATACAAATGAAGAATGTTCGTTCATTTGTCTTGCAGTTGTATGAAAAACAATAATAGCATTGAATTTACAAAATATACAATTTATTTTAGTTAAAATATACGTTGAAATTGAAATTTTCAACAAAACACACACTCAGCAATACAAATATATATGTATTTATACGAATACTTAAGAGCTTTTGTTTGTGTGTGTATAAAACATAGTTTGTCTTGTCTAATGCATTTTCTTGTTATCCTGTTCAAATAGAAAATCATATATGTGCATATTTTGTGCATATATCTGCATATTATATTTGTTTTTTTTTCTCCCTATATATTGACAATAACACAACAGCTACTGAAATCACACCCATATTTATTTACACTCTACATGAAACATTATTTTCTTGTTTCTCTAGAAGTTTTAGTTTTTATTTTAAAGAAAATTACATTTTCTTTCAAATCGTTGTTGTTGCTTTTGTTGCTAGAAGAACCCATAAATTGTCATAGGTCTTCTGGTGTTTCAATGTTGTGGTTTATTTCGTTATAGGGATTTTAAAAAGCTTTGTTTGTTTAGTATAAAGCAGTGTTTCTCTGCTGCTGGGAGCATTTCTATTGAAAAAATGTTAATTATTTTCCATTTGATCTTTTATAAGTTTTTTAATAAAATACTTTTTAATTTGAAATTACTCTGTTTTTATAAAATTTTAAATTTTCAACTTATTAAAATTTTACACAAGACTTTTTTATTAAGAAAAAATGTTTGCTAAATGTCCCATTTATGTAATGTCCCACATATGTAAGTTTGGGAATCTTCTGTTATGTATTTGTAATAACCATTGATGCTTGTTAAATAAAATACTATAAAAAATTTTGCAAAGATTCATTTATTGCCTGTAGTTGTTTACTTGTTTTCTATTAAAAGTCATGTTTTAATAAATTATAAATTTCTATTATTGCTGCTGATGTTCTTGTTGTTGTTGCTTACAATTTCAATAAATTGTTTTTGCTTGCTGTTGTTGCATCCTAAAAGTGAAATTTAAAGATGTCTAAAACAAAATTAAAAAAGACAGACAGACCTTAAACAGCTGCCGGATGTTAAAAATGAAGACTCGTGCCTGGCTTTAAGTCTTGCTGATTGTTCTAAAGAAAACAATGAAAGGACATTTTGTTTTGGGAAATGTGTTGAAAAAGGGTTTAACAATAGTAATTAAATACTAACATCCGGCTCTTTCTTTACGCAAATTAAAATTATTTTAACAAAACCAATAAAAAGTAATCATACATATGAAGCCTGTTTGTTTGTAGTATTTTAAAAAATTTAGAGCTGGCTATAAGCTGGAGTCTGATACGCAAAATAATCCCTATATATATATTATAGAAATGAGGTGTAAGTTTGTTTGTTTGTGACGCAATCACGCTCAAACGGCTAGACCGATCTTTATGATATTTCGCACATCGATATTTCTCATTTTGGAAGGAGTATAGGCTATTTATTTTTTTTAAAATTTGGAGTGGGCGTGGCACCTCCCATACATATCTTTTAGATTTTATCGTGTAACTTGAAAACTTATAAACTTTAAGTCTCCAAACCTTGTGTATGTTATGCCATCAGTAATGTATATAGTTACACTTCAAATGCACTTGAAAAAAAAATGGGCGTGGCACCGCCCATACAACTCAAATACATTTTTTAACATATCTTGAGAACTGTTATTGCTATGGTGTTAAAACTTTGTTCGATTTACTTTTATACCATTTTTCTTATTCGAGCCAAAAATTTGCGGCAATCGGGCAAGGGGGTGTGGCACCGCCCATACAACTCCAATATATTTTATTGCGTATCTTGAGAATTGTTATAGCTACGGTGTTAAAGCTTTGTACGATAAACTTTTATACCATTTTCCTTATCTGAGCTAAAAACTGTAAGGATCAGGCAAAGAGATGTGGCACCGTCCATATAACTCAAATACATTAAATAGCATATCTTGAGAACTGTTATAGCTTTGGTCTTAAAATTGTGTACGATTTACTTTGATGCCATTTTTCTTATTCAAGCCAAAAATTGATGATGAAAATATAAGAGGTATAATTTTCAAACTTAGCCTGACTAAGAGAAAAATATTAATAGAATCATGAAATGGGAAGTGGCACCTTTCATACAATTAAAACACATTTTTAAAGCTGTGATATCTTTGGTCTCAAAATTTTTAACCATTTACTGTTATACGGTTTTCATTGAGCCTAACATAAATCGGATGCTGGTCGTGGTACTTCCGATATGAAGAATATAAATTTTATGGCATATTAGAGGAACTATAAAAGTTATAGTTTTTAAACTAATATCGGTAAAAAAAATGTGCAGAGTTTTTAAGCTCCTTTGAAACCAAATTATTTAGTGAAATATCTGACCTATTTAAGTTAAAGTCATTGACCTGTATGTGAGTAATATGAGGCAAATGAGGATAGCATCAGATTATGTTAAAGAAATTAATTTTATGGCAATAGTTATATGTTGCTTCCTTATCCTTTAGACTTCCTATTGTTGTCATATAAGAGTTAGAGATTAAAAATTTTCATTTTATAAATATTTAACCAACTTCATTGTTTGTTACTCCAGGCTACGCCGAATATAAACAGCTAGTAATTTATATATTACTTTAAAGTTCTTACGTTAGCATTGCGTGTATTTTAAAAAGGCTTTTAGTCCATATATTTTTATATTGAAAGGTTTTTGTTTATTTAAGAAATATTTAAAAGTGGCATAAAGTTGCTTTTATTTAATTATTTTATTGTAAAATAAACTTGTTAATTTTTTTATTTTTAAGTTTTATATCTCCTACTTTTGATACCTTAAACCACTTTATATAGTTGGAAATGATATTTTGCATTTGTTCTGAAGTTTATAACGTCTAAAAGGGATAGTCGCATTCACAGTTTGAAACACATCGATTAACTTTAGATCACTTTTTAAGAAGAAAGGGCTATCTTGATCTGTTCGTCCTTCTGTCTGGCTATTCATGTAAGATTTGTAACTAAAAAAGTTTCACCCAGCTCTCATACAAGTTTCCTCCAAAAATTTGAGTTTTATATTTATTATTTACTTATAAAACAAAGTTAAAGTTAACAAAAATCCAACTAACCAGTACCGAACTATCCTGTACTATAACAATTTTGTATAGGAGTGCTAGATTTTATAATTACTTCAGTTCTTCAGAGATTTGGCGAGACGACGAGTGTAAGTTTCAATAAGTAAGTGCTTGCATTCCAACTGTTATTTGTAAATTTTTCAATAATTTCAAGATTTTTTAAATTTCGCTTCAGTAACAAAATGTCGGAAATGTCCGTAAAAAAAACACCAAAAAGGTTCGGAAAAACGAAAACTTTTCAAAATAAAATTAATCTAAAACTTTCTTTGCTCATCAATGCCTCAGAACCGATAATGGCGGTTGAAAATGACATTTTAAAAAATATTAACTTTCATGATGTTTTAAACGACTTTGTACATAAAAAAAGTAAGAAGAGTTAGGATTTAACAAAGATCAGAAATAAAGAACCTACAAGAAAAAATATATCTAACTATGTCTATATACTCTTGAATACAAAATGAAATATTTTTTAAAGTTTTTTTATTAATGCTAGAAATGTTTAAATTAATTAATTTTTTTACTTAACTTTTGATTCTGTACATTTAAAAACATGTTTTAAACTTTGATAATAAATATTTTTGTTACAAACAAATTAAAAAATGTTCCCATCCATGAAATTAATCTAATATGTATTAACTTTAAGAAACGGTATTATAAAAATAATACGCATACATTATTTATTAACGTAAATACAACTTAATTATGATTAAAATTGCGTTTTGGTTACTTTAGAAATTAAAAAAGGTTAAAAGGGCCCCAGAACTTGGTTTGCCTAGGGGCCCATGCAACTAACAACTGTAACAGCACTTCATAATTGGCTGATAAAACAACTAAAAATATTGAAATCTACATTAAGTTACCCATAAATAGGTTTCATTTAAATAATAATTTATTTACTAAATTTTGTCAAAAAATTTTGCACAAATAGTTTAATTAATAAAATATTTTATATTTTATTAAGGTCAGGCTTGTTGATCTCTTAATATATT
>NDXZ01042056.1:1650-12971 GCA_003055125.1 Paykullia maculata | reverse complement strand
TGGAATGTGCACAACAACTTGCCGAAGTTTGAGTCCGATCGGCTTTACGGTTTCGGAGTCTATAGCTAACACACACACACACAGATAGACAGACAGAGTGTCACTTTTATATATATATATATGTAAGTCTTAGACACTTTTATTTTTCTAATTTTTGTCAATATTTTTCGCCAATTAAAAATGATAAAAGTAGATAAAATTGATGGTGCCCAAGATGTACCAAAAAATGTACTTCCTTTAAAGTGGGAATGCATCGCCCTCTGCTTAAATGCGGCCCATTTTTTGCTTAAACAAGACAACTATTATGGTATTGACTCATACAAGTTTTGGAGTCGATAAGATTAAAGGTTTCCGAGACATGTCATTAAATATGTTTTAAAAAAAATTTATTTGTTTGTATGGAAAGCACAAGGCCCTCCCTTACTACTATCCAATCCATTTATAAAATTAATTGTACAAAATTTGCAGTCTATATGTATTTAAAACAGTTATTAAAATATGTCAAAAACTTGTTTTTTAATTTTGGGATGGTGCAAAGCCCTCTTATACGACCCATCGTTATTTTGCTTAAAAAAGCCCACACACATCATAGTTTAAACATCATAGCTATATACTTTCCTAAATACCTCAGTTAAAGTAGTTTCTTTGCATGGGCGCTGCCACAGCCCCTGCTTCGATCCTTCCAATTTTTGCTAGAATATGGAAAATTCTGTAAAAATTATTATACAAAACTTTGTGGCCGTAAATATAACAGTTTCTAAGATATGACATAAAATGTATTTTAGCTGTGTGGGAGGTGCCTGCCCAATTTTTGCTTCTAGTGCATCCTAAGTCTAAATGAAAAACCCACACAAAGTTTGGAGAGTTAAAAAACTAAATTCGCTGTCTTTAGTTTAAATAATATTTCATACCCACAGTGCATTGTTTAACATCAAAATATCAAATATAATATTACTTTTACCCAACTAATATTTAACCAAAGAAAGCCTCAAATATACATATGTATGTATGTGTATAGGTATAAAAAACTATTTAATATAAAAAAAAATTCTTTTTGTAATGGAAAAACCTACAAAAATCTATTTAGCTTCTAAAACGAAATCTATAAGAATAATTCTAGTCTCAAAACGGCTAATCTGGCAACGCTGGTTACTTTATACAATATTATTAACGATACAAGACATAACATTTACGATATATACAAGATATAAACTAACCCCCATATTTAAAAACAATTTGTAAGTTTATTGAAGGCTTATTGAACGAAATTTTCATGTAAAATTTGTTCAATAAACCTTCAATAAGTTCAAAATTTTTTTATAAATATGGGGGTAAGACTTTATTCTTTCATAGATTTAAAACTTAATCGAAATGATACAAAATTAATCAAATGATAAAAATTGCAAGATTTTAAGTACACAATTCGTTCACTTAATTACATCCTGTGTAAATTTAATTAAAAGCACCCTCAATTAATTTTTTAAATATTATAAAACATAGGTTTTTTAATCATGCAGCTCATTTAACGTCGAGAAAACCTCTAACATTTAAAAAAGTATTACATGGTTTCGCAAAGTACTAAAGTTTTTACTGTCTGTTCCTACATAACATTAATCTGATATGATTTACTTGTTAGAAAAACAAATAACATCCATAGGCATTTAATTAATGTAAAATTTAAACAAAAAAAATTGTTACGCGAATTTACATTTTAGCTAGCGATAAACATAAGTACATACATACATATTTGCTGCTTATGATCTGTTGTTATTCCATAAACTACAACAAACTAATAGTTTCTCTTCTCCATTTTAATTTTTTAGCCAACGTACTATACAGGAAACAAAAGGCTGGGATGTTTTTAGAGATCCACCAATTAAAACAGAAACGGGCTCAACGGCAAATCAAGAATGTCTAGAATTAACAGTAAAAATTTTAAAGATTTTTGCTTATATCTTTACGTTTATACTGGTGTTGGCGGGTGGTGTGGTGGCAAAAGGCTGTGTTTTATTTATGACATCACAACTCCGTAAAGAAAAGAGAATAGAATATTGCAATAAAGATTTAGTAAGTTTAAATCGTTTAATGATTACATACAAATTAAAATTGTAACTAATTATGTACATGTATGTATGTATATGAATTTCTACCAAACAGGGTCGTGATAAAACCTTTGTCGTTCAATTGCCCGACGAAGAGCGTATAGCATGGATTTGGGCTTTAATTATAGCCTTTTCGATACCCGAAGTGGGTTCTCTTATACGTTCAGCGCGTATTTGTTTCTTTAAGACCTTTAAGATTCCGCGAAAAAGTCATTTTCTATTCATGTTTATTATGGAAAGTTTAAACACGTTTGGCACTGCTCTGTTAATGTTTGTTGTTTTGCCGCAGTTGGATGCCATCCAAGGCGCTATGTTAACAAATTGCTTGTGCGTTGTACCCGGTATTTTGGGTTTGATGTCGCGCACCAGTAAGGAGGGCAAGCGCTTTGCCAAAATGTTAGTTGATTTAATAGCCGTGGCTGCCCAGGTAACTGGTTTTGTTATTTGGCCTCTCTTGGAAAACCGTAAGGAGTTGTGGGTTATACCAGTAGCCTGTCTAATGGTTTCTTGTGGCTGGTGGGAGAACTATGTTAGCTCCCAGTCTTCGTTTGGTTTGATCAAAGCTATGGGCAGAATAAAAGACGATTTGAAGTATACCCGATATTTTAGTCACATGTTTTTGTCAATATGGAAAATATCTCTGTTTCTTTGTTCGGTGCTGTTGATCTATTTTATACAAGGCGAGGAACCGGGTAATATATTCGTTTTATTCAGTGATGCATTTGGACCGCATAAAATTTCAGTAGATGAATTGGCCACTTCGTTGACAAACAGTTTACCTGATACCATAGATGCTGCCAATATAGACAGCATTGATATTGAGGCCTCCTACAATACAGTTCTCTACGTTTTGCTGATACAAATCTTTGGAGCTTATGTTTGTTATATATTTGGTAAATTTGCCTGCAAAATTTCAATTCAAGGTTTTAGTTATGCCTTCCCAGTTAGTCTGACAGTACCAATTGCTGTATCTTTGTTAATTGCGGCTTGTGGTATTCGTATAGATGACCCTTGCTTTTTTCATGACACCATACCCGATTATTTATTTTTTGCCAGTCCTTCGAACTTTAGATTTAATGACTTTGTCACGAATCAAATGGCTTGGGCTTGGATTTTATGGTTATTGTCGCAAACTTGGATTGGTTTGCATATCTGGACTCCAAAGTGTGAACGTTTAGCCACAACGGAAAAGTTGTTTGTAAAACCCATGTATTGTTCTCTATTAATTGATCAATCCATGGCCATGAATAGAAGAAGAGACGATCAGGCTGATGTAAAAACAGAGGTAGGAATAATTTACGTAAAATACTTTTGCAATTAAAACTTACTTGTGTTAATTTTTGTTAGGATCTTTCGGAGATAGAAAAGGAGAAAGGTGACGAATATTATGAAACCATATCAGTACACACAGATGGTTCCGCAATACAAAGTAAGCCCACAATCAAGTCTTCTGATCACATTACCAGAATCTATGCTTGTGCAACTATGTGGCATGAAACTAAAGATGAGATGATAGAGTTTTTAAAGAGTATCATGCGTATGGATGAAGATCAGTGCGCCCGTAGAGTGGCTCAAAAGTACTTGAGAATTGTAGACCCCGATTACTATGAATTTGAAAGTGAGTAGATATATTTTTAGTTTAACATGAAGCTGTAACGATTTTATATGTAATCATTTACAGCCCACACGTTCTTCGATGATGCCTTTGAAATTTCCGATCACAGTGATGATGATATTCAGGTTAATCGTTTCGTAAAACTTTTGGTTGCTACCATGGATGATGCCGCCTCTGAGATCCATCAAACTAGAATACGTTTGCGTCCTCCCAAAAAATATCCCACTCCCTATGGCGGTCGTTTGGTATGGACTTTGCCTGGAAAAACAAAATTCATTGCGCATTTAAAGGACAAGGATCGTATTCGTCATCGCAAACGTTGGTCTCAAGTCATGTACATGTATTATCTCTTGGGTTATCGTCTTATGGAACTGCCAATTCCAGTGGATCGCAAGGATACTATAGCAGAAAATACCTATCTTTTAACTTTGGACGGTGACATTGATTTCAAGCCTAATGCTGTCACTTTACTAGTAGATTTGATGAAAAAGAACAAAAATTTGGGTGCTGCTTGTGGACGTATTCATCCCGTTGGCTCGGGTCCCATGGTATGGTATCAGTTGTTCGAATATGCTATTGGTCATTGGCTGCAAAAGGCCACCGAACATATGATAGGTTGTGTACTTTGTAGTCCTGGTTGTTTCTCGCTCTTTCGTGGCAAAGCCTTGATGGACGATAATGTTATGAAAAAATATACCACCCAATCCGATGAAGCTCGTCATTATGTACAATACGATCAGGGAGAAGATCGTTGGTTATGTACGTTACTTCTGCAGCGTGGCTATCGTGTTGAGTATTCAGCTGCCTCTGATGCTTACACTCACTGTCCCGAAGGTTTCAATGAATTTTACAATCAACGTCGTCGTTGGGTACCCTCCACCATTGCAAACATTATGGATTTATTGGGCGATGCAAAGCGTACAATTAAAATTAATGACAATATATCACTGCTTTATATATTTTACCAAATGATGTTAATGGGTGGTACTATTCTCGGACCTGGAACGATTTTTCTTATGTTGGTGGGTGCTTTCGTAGCTGCCTTCCGTATCGACAATTGGACTTCCTTTCATTATAATATCATACCCATTCTTGGCTTTATGTTTGTCTGTTTCACCTGTAAGTCTAATATACAACTATTTGTAGCTCAAGTGCTGTCAACTGCCTATGCGCTCATTATGATGGCTGTAATTGTGGGTACGGCTTTACAGTTGGGTGAGGACGGTGTGGGTTCACCTTCGGCCATTTTCCTTATTTCAATGGTGGGGTCATTCTTTATAGCGGCATGTCTACATCCGCAGGAGTTCTGGTGTATATCAGCGGGTCTCATTTATCTACTATCCATACCTTCTATGTACTTGCTATTGATCCTGTACTCCATCATTAACTTAAATGTCGTATCTTGGGGTACTAGAGAAGTGGTGGCCAAGAAAACCAAAAAAGAAATGGAAGCTGAGAAGAAGGCTGCCGAAGAAGCGACAAAAAAAGCTAAACAAAAGAGTATGCTTGGCTTCTTACAGGGAGGTGTGGGTAACAATGCCGATGAGGAAGGCTCGGTGGAATTTTCCTTAGCCGGTCTATTTCGTTGTATGTTTTGTACTCATGGCAAAACATCTGATGAGAAACAACAACTCACTTCTATTGCTGAGTCGCTGGATACAATTAAAAATCGTATTGATAACATAGAACAAACCATAAATCCTCACGATCAGCATTCTCATCGCCATGGTCGCCGACGTACTACTTCAGGTGGCTCAAAGGATCATCACTTACTATCCTCTGTGGCTGAGAAATCTGGCGACGAATCAGAAGTATCTGATACTGATACATCCGTTGAGCCCCGCCAGGAAAGAGACTTCCTTACCAATCCCTATTGGATTGAAGATTCCGATATACGTAAGGGTGAGGTAGACTTTTTGTCTAGCACAGAACTACAGTTCTGGAAAGACTTAATAGATAAATACCTCTTTCCAATCGATAATGATCCTGTTGAACAGGTAAGATGTTGTTTGTGGAGAGATAAGGAAATTCTACGTAAAGTTATTTGAAAAAAACATGTGGATTTGAACGTATACCAATTTTGTTAATATTTTAAAGTTCTTTTACAGCTTAAAAAGTTTAAGGAAACTGTCTTTTTTTATTAGTTAAGCTTTTTAAATGACCGGTGCTGACTTAATCATTCATTTGGTTAATGGTTGATTAATTAATTTTTATGAGAACAGTTATAAAATTTACAACTTAAGAGTGTTTTACCTAATTCAAATAGGGAAAATAAGAAAATATTTTTATTTGCTCTAAATATTTACATTCAGCTTTAGTAACGTTTATTGTTTAAAAATTGTGATAAACTAAATTAAAATCTTGAAGGGGTTTTTCCTTAACTTATGACAGATTGCATTTCCTTTAAACTAAGTTAAATCTTTTTTAGAGTGATTCAAGTTTCTAAGATAACTTAACACTAAAATCATTAAAAAAGGTTAAAGTCTGTAAATTTTCTTATAAAGCAGGTAAAAAGAATGAAATATTTAGTGCCAGTTTTGTTGATTTCTTAAAGTAAAAAGTTCGTTTTTTCAGTTTTAAAAAATTAATCCCAAATTTTTTATTTTTTTTATTTTAATGTTGAGGAATCAGGCTTTCACACATGTAGTTGTTATATTATTGTGTCATTCAAAACCAAAAAACTAAATTCGAAATTCAGTCATTTATATTTTGAAATATATTTGAAAGTTCTACACTCCTGGACTTGTTATGAAGGAATCATTCGCATATATTTAGGCTTTCAGTTACCACTCCAACAGAAAACACAACTAAAATTAATACAAATTTTAAACTCTTTTAGGCGAGAATTGCTAAAGATCTTAAAGAATTGCGTGACTCATCGGTGTTTGCCTTCTTTATGGTAAATGCTTTATTCGTTTTAATTGTATTCTTATTGCAATTAAACAAGGATAACATACACGTTAAATGGCCCTTTGGTATACGAACAAATATTACGTACGATGAATCCACACAGGAGGTAAATTTAAGCAAGGGATTTCAACGGGCAGAACGTCAAAATTAGGCTTTAAATATTAACAACGGACGTTTGCTTGGGGAAGTCCCTTTTCAACTGCCATACTAACCTATTATTTTTTCTCTTTTTCTTTTTTTTTTCTTTTGGTGAAAAATTCGGAACTTGAAATTTCAACAAATTCAAAATTTTGCAAAAATAAAATCATCCAAAACATAAAAAAATAAATTTAAAAAAATTTGCTTTGTGCGGTGATGTGCTGCTGACTTCCTTTGTTATGCGTACAAACAATACAAAATCATTATTAAAAACTTTAAAACAAATAATAACAAATCAGGCTCGTATAGCAGCTGATCTAATTGAATTGAGGAACAAATCGGTCTTCGCCTTTTTCATGGCCAATGCCTTGTTTGTCTTGATTGTATTTCTGTTGCAATTGAACAAGGATAAATTACACATTGTTTGGCCACTGGGTGTCAAAACCAATATAACCTACATAGAAGAAACTTCAGAGGTTTTTATAAAAATAAAATTGTTTTTCTTGTGTTTTGTTTCGTTAAAACTTAAACCTGTGTTCTTTCCACCTAATATTTCCTCCTATACGAATATAAAAAAAAATCCTTGATCGCCTTACCTATTACTAATCCTTTTTAATTACATATGTATGTAACTATTTTTACAATTTAAATTTTTTTTTGGGTTTCTTTTGTATAAAAACAATATAAAATATTTAATCAAAATCATTATTAAAAAACTCTTTTCATAAAATTTTTACACATACTGTTAACATATCCTTCCCCTTTAAAAATATCCCTAAAATACTGCGTTCCATATACATACATGCATACATACTTATGTACATTCGTTTAGGGTTTTTCTATTGAAAACTAACAATGTTTGTATTTACATACGTATGTACATACATATATCTGTGTACATATGTTTATAAATAATATTCAAATGTTCTGTTTAATAATTTTTACTTACACATTTGTTGTTGTTTATTGATCTTTGTTCTTAATATGTAATTTAAAAATGGTTAAATGGTTGAATACTTGCACTAACTACTACCAGACCATACAGACAGACAGGTACATAAATACATATGTACATACGTATGTAAGTGTATGTATGGAATGCCAATCAACAAATGTTTTCGCAAATTCAACTCTGTAATAAATTGACATTTTGTTAGGAATATCCGATTTGTAAATAGCAATAGAATGTAAATAATTTAAAAAAAAAATTTTTATAAGGAAATGTATTGCAAAATTTTTATTCTGCCAATCTATCGAAACTTTTCTCTAAATAAATTCAAAAGCGTTTATTGTTGATGAATAACATCAAGTGAGCATAATCATACAAAGGAGTGTCAAATATGACATAGTTAAAGTTTATATCTGAAAATTTAATGTTTGGTGAAAAAATGTAACTAACAAATTTTTTACGAATTCACTTTGTATGTACATATGTATGTCAAACTTTTTTATAAAACTAGAATTTTCTAAATGTTTTTATATTACGAACTTTTATTTGTTAAGACAATTAATTTTTGTTTTATTCTGGCTCAAGTTCATTTTTAAATTTTCAAAGAAATTTGTTTTTTTGTTTTTGTGATACTAAACGAATAATAATTTGAAAAGTAAGTTTTTTGCCGACACCAGCCGAGTGAAATGCATTTTCAAAACCCGCTACCGATTTCATCATCAGCACTCTTTGATCGGTGATAAGTCTTGGATGTAAATATCATCTATTTAACTCACAGTTTGTTAGGAAATAGGGTATGGTGATTACTTGTCGTCTATACATATTTATATTTCCTACCACTTGATGAGTGAAAACGAAATTTATTACAACAACTTTTTTTCTACTTTTTATATTATTATTCTTTATTATCACTAGCTTTATCCTGTTCTAGCTATCAGTTAGATCGCATTAAAGCAGTTGATTGTTTTTAACAATATTTTTGTTTTAATCATTATCCTTTGTTTGTTCAGTATTCAACAGAACGTTGAACGGTTTTATAAAACTTAAGTTAACATATTACAAATGAAAAATGTTGCCCCTTTTACAAATTATTTACTCGCAAAAACAGTAATATTTATGCAAACTATTTGCAAATAAAATAAATAAAATTTTTTTTGTTCCTAATTCTTACTATATTTATATTTGTGTATTTATGTATATTTATTATATATTTACATTCTATTTTTATTCGATATATGTAAATATGTACATGTTTGTGCAAAATACAACTAAAAACACTGGTACCCGCAAAAAAAATTGGAGTTGTTCCGAAATCACAGAGCTTTTATTAAATACCAAGTAAATCTTAGTCCTGAATTTCATATTCTTAAACAGATATTTTGAACAACATCTAAGTATGTAATTTGGATCTATTCATGGGTAACCAAAACTCGAAAAAAATATTATTTGCAATCAAAAATTTATTTTAAAAAATTGCCTTTTAATAGCAAAATTATATTCTTTCTTTTTTTAAATGTCATTCAGCCTATAAAATGCTAGCTCTTGTAATTAGTTGTATTTATAAAATTTGATAAAAATTTTTCTCAAAATTCAATCAAAAATAGCATACAATAAATGATAAATATATATTCATATATATATTTAAAAAAAAAATGTTAAAGGCAAGATATGATAAATTCATTGTAGGTCCCTGTTAAGTAATGTCATCTTATTTAACTAATAAAAAAAATACAAAATGAACAATTTCCATAAGATACCACAGAGTTAATCTAAAATAGATACTTTTCAGTTCTTTGAATCACTTCCGTCCTATGACAAACAACCACGTGTAAAATTCAATAAATTTAATAATGATGTTTTTGCTGGATAGAGGTAGAATTAAAATTAAAGCTGAAAACAGTTGTATACTGTAGCTATCCGGCAACACTGCACTAATTTGCAAATAACGGTTATACTATATAAACGTAGAAATTTTCAAAAGTTATTTCATACAATTTATGATCACTTACTTTCCTGAAACTAGTGATTGCGAACGCTTAGTTAAGTCAAGGCATCCGAATAAAGATTTGTATTTATGTTTGCTTTGGTATACGAGTAGATTCTGACAAAACAAATCATTTGTTTAAATCTAAACATTAAAAAATCTTTCTACACAGAATAACATTCATTATTTTCATTTATTCTTTATAAAAACCCTCAATCCAACAACATTTTCTTCGAGCTTAACACGCTCTATCCTACAACCCACAGAAATTTTTACTCAGTCATTTAACATTACAACAAAACTACTCTGCGGTGCAAGAAGTGGTGGTTTTCTACAAACTCATATAAATACATCTATGGAAACTGGGAAACTGAGTTTGAAAATCTGTCAGCACCATTTAAAAAAAAAACGACAAGCATTAAATATCACTCACACGTAGCACATAAGAAACTTTTCAAATTTATAAAGATTCATGGTCTCATTGTAACTAACTTAAATTTTATTTTAACAATAATGACTGCCATTATATTGAATTTATTTTAATTTGTTGCCTCTTCACATTCATTTCAAATAGGTTCATATATCGAAAGAATATCTGCAATTGGAACCGATTGGTTTGGTGTTTGTGTTCTTCTTTGCCTTGATTTTGGTTATACAATTCACGGCCATGTTATTCCATCGTTTCGGTACTTTGTCCCATATTTTAGCATCGACTGAATTGAATTTCTTTAAAAAGAAATCCGAAGATCTTTCTCAAGATGCACTGATAGATAAGGTAAAACCCAATGACTCAGAATTAAGTTATAAAAAATTATATATTTAAAATTGCTTTGATTTTATTAGCACGCTGTGGAAATAGTTAAAAATCTTCAACGACTGCAGGGCATAGATGGAGATTATGACAATGATTCTGGTAGTGGACCCGATCGTATTGCCAGGCGTAAGACTATACAAAATCTGGAAAAGGCCAGACAACCCCGTCGACAAATTGGTACTTTGGACGTGGCGTTTAAGAAACGTTTTATGAAATTAACTGCGGAAGCTGAAAATAATCCTTGTAAGTTTAAACAACATCTAAAACTTGAATTTTTTTTTAAATTTTTTATTATTCTCCTTCTACAGCCACTCCCATCCTAACGAGACGTTTGACTATGCGTGCCGAAACTATAAGAGCATTGGAGGTTCGCAAAAATTCCGTTATGGCTGAGAGAAGAAAATCAGCAATGCAAACTTTGGGTGCCAAAAATGAATACGGCATAGCTGCTTCAACAGTAAGTTTCAAAATTATACTATAAGGAAATAAATATAAATTTTTTAATGATTTTTTTTTTATAATTTCAGCTTACCAACAATGGTGGTATTCCAAATGCTCGCAGCGGTCGCATTTCAAATGCCGGCATTAATATTAAAGATGTGTTTAATGTAAATGGTGCCCCATCGGAGGTAGGTTATTCTGTTTGAAAGTAATTTTTTTACGTAATGTTTTATATAGGCTATAGCTCATAAATTGTTTCATATTTATTAATTATTAAGAAATTAATATTTTATGTGATAATTGACAGAACATTGTGAAAAAGTTAATTTCCCGACACTAGCCGAGTGGAATGCATTTTCGAAACCAGC
>NDXZ01042037.1:3484-20739 GCA_003055125.1 Paykullia maculata | reverse complement strand
AGAGTGTATGCCTTTTTTTAACATTTGTTGATGATCAGATGATTTAGTAGGGCGTCTTGCTTTTAATAATAAATTCATATTTAAAACTAGCGAGGCAATTAATTTTTACATATATTCGAAAAAATACTTTATTGTTGTTAAAATATATAGAATACATACATATATTGTACATAATAAGTAAATGATTTAATTAAAATTGAGATGAAAAAGGCATGCCTACAGGAATTTCGAATAATAATAATAATCAAATCTCTATATAATTAACCTAAGATCAATACAAACATATTTTTATTATTAATGGAAATATTTTATTTCCGATAGTTTTGAAAATGTGCTAAGCACATACATAGATGTCAGGGGAGATACTTGAGCCGGGTACAAAAACCTAAAATCGTTATCAATTGGATCGGGGAATTCTATTAAGAAAGCATCTACAGAGTTTAATAGAAAAACATCACATTTTATTGTCTGCGGGAAGGAGGAGGCAGGTATTCTCTTGCTTTAGTTGCTGGCGTAGCAATTGCAGCATTTCCGAATGCAGTTTCTGGTAAATTTGCATTGAAACCACCTGCTCCGCTAGCTGATGTGGCAACCGCTGGGTTAGTGCTGCGTAAGACTGATCCGAAAGGTGTCGGGTTGGCTGGAAATGTTTGAGCTCCGGCGTTTGTCGGAGAAGTATTGAAACGACCAGTATTTGCTGTAACTCCTGCTAGGGAGGAGGGTTGTACAGCTATAGTACCACTACTGCCACCTCCTGTTACCGAGGGTTGAAGTCGTTGTGATGAAAACAGACCACTGTTGCTAGTAGGCGTTCTAGCGACAGTTGATGGCAAAATATTTGTTTGTGCTCTACCACCAATTTGCTGAGTTGAACTGGGTTGATAGCCTGCATTTGTAGGTATTCTCTCATTTCCATAATCATAGATGAATGCATTGTTGGCATATAAACTGGGTGCTGAGACACAATCATATTGATTCCACCAAATACATACCAGCACCTCTTGATTGAAGATGGTTCCATTAGGACATAAAAAAGAATAGGTGCGATTCAAGGCGCAAATATGGAAGACCTGACATTGAGCTTCAATATCCGAGTAGTAGCCTGGTAGCGCCTGCTGAGCACAATCAAAATTTGTCTGTGGCACTTGACTATATATGGGATAATCTACACCTGGCACTCCTGGTATAGCAGAAAAATCGCCATCATAATCATTATCTATGCCATTACCAGTACCAGCACCGGCTCTATTTTGGCCAGCATTTGAAAACTGTGTATTGGGTGCATAAATACTGCCAGTGCCTGTAACACCTGAACCAGCAGGTCTTTGTGATAAATTGGGACGCTTTTGAAGATTACCGGGGGAACCACCATAGGCTGTAGGTCCACTGGCCGTTAAACCGCCAATACCTCTTTGATTTTGCGATTGAAATACACCAAACGGCCCGGAAGGATTAGTTGACGAACTACCAACTCCAGAAAAAGCTGTGGGTGCTGTAGGAAAAGCAGCATTTGCAGTTGAGGCAGCTGAAAATCCCGCTGTTAATGATCTAATGGGTGCACCTGCAGAAGCTGGTATATTTCCGGGGGCAATTTCACTGCGACCATAATTATAAGCACTTTGAGCCTGAAAACGTTAATTAAAAAAAAAATTTACATATTTCTTTTTAAACGCTGTTATAGCAAACTTACCCAACAAACGGGACTAAAAAGAAGAAGCCCTAAAACAAATAAATATGCAAAGATATTAGAATATAAGTTTAACTCAAACTTTTAGTAACAGAATATTCTGCTTTATATAAAATAATTACTTATTCTAGACTTATGAAATAACAAGGAATCACATATACATTTACAAATAGTTTATCATTCCTGTTATAATTGAAACAGGTTCAATTTTACTATTATAAGCTCCTCTAGCTCAAGTATTTTAAGTATTATGCCTTTTTCTTTCGTGCGCCCCTCTTTTTGTCACCCTTTTTCTTATATAACTTAGGTATTAGTTTTTTTATATCAAACTGTACAATTTTTAAATTAAATAATTTTACCTTCATATACACAACATTTCAAAAAAGAAATGGCAAAAAAGGTAATGTTTATCCCCACAAAGACTATTTTAGTTTTATTTTTAAATTGTTCCCCAAATAATAATCTAAAAAAGTAAGTTTTCCCACACAAGCCGGGTAGACGGCATTTTAAACCAGTTTTGGTTTTATTAAATAAACTTTTGAACAGTATTTAAATTGTTTAATGCAGGTTTTTCTTATTCCACTCGTAAGTTTTTTAATAAATAATAATATAATACTATGATCCTGTGACGCTTTTATTGATCATATTTTTTTACTACTAGTTAAATATAAACGAAATTTACAAATCATTAAAACCTTTCTGGCTTTTCTTTCTTTTTTTTAACCAAACATTGTCACATTTGCCTTAGCAATTCTAATAAATATTTTCGAATAAAAATATTTTGTATGACGGACAATAACGTTTGAGTTATTAAGGTTATTTTTGCATCAATACGTCTTATAATTACATATATTGATAATACTTATACGCCTCAAAGGCGGGTTGAGGTGTCCTATTCAACATTTAATTCGTTAGACTTGATAAGTTTACGCACTCGCTTTTGTAAATAAAAATAACTTGAAAATACTTAACTCATGGTTGCTAGATTTAACGATTTTTTATGCTAATAATAGGTCGTTGACAATTTGGCGTTTTTACTCCTTCAACTTAAAATTTTTTAAACTTGAAGATTGCAACATTTTTTTACTCAAAATAATGCTATTTAACTCAACAATATAGAACATGAACACAAAAACTACTATTGCTTCTATAAAAAAATAGTTACACATAATACACTAACGTAATAATTAATGATTTAAAGACATTCTCTTCCTTTTGACCAATATTTATCATCTTTATAGTAACAACGATTTTAAGGTAGTGTCTTTCAAATACAGCAAAAAGTAAATAAGAGAAAAAAATTTAAATTAAAGTGCGACAAAAATAATAATATTTTTCTTCAGAATTCTAAATAAAGCTGCATGGCCACAGGCCAAACTGACTCATTCAAATCTCTTTTTTTTTTGATTTTGTTAGTAAAAACCAGTATAAGTTAAAGTGGAAGCAATTAGATATTTGCTAAGGAAAGGTTTAATTTTTCAAATTTATTGAATATTTAATATTCTTCAAACTATATCTTTTTGTATAAAATATTTGACAAATAGTTTTTTGTATAAAATTTCAAAAACATATTTTTTAATTTGCTTAAACTGTAAACTTTAAAAACACTTTTTCTTATAAAAATATTAAACTATTAGATATGGTTAATTTTTCTCAAATCAATTTGAATTGTTTCGAAAAACAAACGAATATCGAAGGTTATCTGGGGGCTTCGGAAAGCTGATTTCAAGTTACACAAGGAAAGATATTGCTAAATCGTAGTCTAATATATTTAAATTATCAAATGTCAAAGAATTTTTTGTATTAAATTTTTACAAAATGTTTAAATATTCTACATTTTTATTTTGAGAAAACAAATTTTTTTTTTCTGTGGCACTTTCTACTGCCCATGTGGCGAGTTTACATGAAGTGTACCTGCAACTATTTTCCGTAGTGCATGTTAATCAGCAACTGCCAAATATTTCATATTCTTGATATGTTTTTTGTTTAACTACTGTAGCAAAAGATTTAAGGCCAAGTACACATGTCTCCGGTCAATGATAAAAATCTTTAAATATAATTTTCAATTTTATTTACTAGCATCTTTGGTCTGTTTTTTTCTAAGTTTCTTAGAAAATATACTATAGAAAATAACTGTTAATAAAGCTAGAATCAAAGAGCGCGCCAAAAAAGGAAATATACTCTCATTGCTGGTGAAGCGTTAACAGAACTAACTGAGCAGTGATACAAAACTGTATAAATATAAAATACTGATTTAATGATTTTAATTCTTCGGTTGTTTAGAGTAATGCTATCTGTTGAGTTTTTTCTTATTAAAATTTGGATTCTTTTTAATTTTATTTACTATTTTAATACAAAATAAAATAAAAAATAAAGTTTATTTTGTCTGGTTACAAGGTTTTATTTTTTAAAACCAAAAATAAATTGTAATGCATTTCCTTTGTTTTTTTGTTTTATTGATTGAAAATCTGCAGTATTAATAACTTGAAAATCGGCTAACCAAAAATATTTTATGAAATTTATACTCTTTTAAACAAAAAACTTTTCATTATGCCGGTTATTCGAACAACTGCAAACACTTATCGTTTGTAATGTTGTGTATGTTATTAGCTTTATATTTTAATTAATCAAATGTCATTTCGAAAACTTTTAACCTTGACCTAAAGTTAAGGTTTTAAGGTTATAATTCTTTGTAGCAGGATAAACTTACCATTTAAAAATATCACAAATAATTTTAAATCCATTTTCATATATTCTCGTTTTAAGCAAAATACGAAACAAAATAATGTTTTCAAAACACTTTTTTTTACCAAATTTCACTTTTTTCTGCAAATTTTTATAAATTTGTTATGTTTTTTTTTTATTTTAATGTTAAAGTTTGCACTGACCAGAGAAGACTGCATGTTAAGTTTGTAAAGTTCAAACATTTTATACCTGGATGAGTTTTTCTGCCTTCAAAAAAGCTTCTGCTGTTCTCGCTCATCAGTGGGTGGTTCTTTGCAATCGCATGCAATTGTACTATTCAACATGTATTGCATTATTCCAAACACATGTGTTGCATCTACACACTCGATCATCAAAATACTTCTGATTGCGGTTCTCCTGTTCATTTAGTTTAGAATTCAAATTCAAGTATAAATACATACATACTTACATATATTGTTTTTAATGGAAAATCTCCCTTTAGTGCATCTTGTTAAAATTTACGATATTTGATTCATTATCAAATATTTCTTTCCACTTTTTGTTTACATCAAGAATATGTACGTTAGTGATGTCAGTCAGTCTCTGAATATCAATAAAAACATCATCATTCGGGTGGGTATTTGTTCATTTTTGTAGGCTGTGGTAGGTGGAATATATTCATACATATGTACGTATGTATTTCAGTGACCATAGCAAATGGTAGCCAGATCTTTATTAAGTTAGTAGCTTTTCCAATTTTTTTGTTTATAATTTAGTTTTTAAACATTGTTAAATGTATGTTTGAATAACTTAGAACTACCTGGGAAATTATACTATTTTTCTAGTAAGTATTATCGAGTGTAGCATAAATAAGTAATTAAAATGTAGCATGTAAATCCAGTGTTTATTTCTTAGTTGATATCTGATAAATAAGTAATTACGTTTTATATTACATTTACATTATAGTCATTAAAATATAGATAGAATTGAAAAATTTAGATCTTCCATGTAAAACAACCAGATCATATAACATTTTTATTGTTATAAATCATATACATATTATTACATATAAATAATTTTGATACAAAATTCAATAAAATACTTTAATGCATCTATGTGTACATATGCTACATATGGTTGGTCTTAGGTAGAAAGGCTGTAACTCGCAAATTTTTCGAATTTTACTTTTTTAGTGATATTAATGCATATCATACAAATACACCTCGTCACAAGAAATTAGAACATTATTTTCAAAAATAACGGTTTTACAAGCAATTGTATAAAAAAATTAACATGTTGATATTTACAGTTTCTATTATGTTTTTACCTTTTCCTGCAAAATACAATCATGTAAGTTAGGGCCTTTCTACTTTCTACCAACGATATGAATGTATGTATAAATTTATTATTAAATTATTCGGAGATTTTTGGTACAATATGTAAATATAATGTCCCCTCACGTAGTGGCATCACAATAAAAAAAAACAAACAAATTTATTTTACCAACATCATTATTAAATTAAATTTTATGCAAAAGTTTAGAGATTTATTACCAGGGATTATCCATTGTTTTACGTTTTAAATTCGCTGTGAATTAGCAGACACCCTATAATAGGCATAAACCTAGTTTTTAACTAAAAAAAATGCCTCTGAACTATACATTCAATTGGTTTGGTTATTTCTTTAAATTTAATTTAATTCTTTTGCTCAATTAAGGTCAGATCGTATCCTTAACTGAGGGTATTTGCATCTCCAGAGTGTCGTAAGTATTTTTTTTATAAAATTGATCGTTTTGTTTGTTACTTTGTTCTTTCATGTTTATGCCATCATTGTGAAGTTTGCTTGTTAACCCATTTTGATAAGTTGTGTGTCATAAAACCAATCAAATTTTTGTTGCAAATATTTATTGTATTTTTTCAGTTTTTTTTCTATTGTTTTCATCACTATGCATTGTTTGGCGTAAGAACGTACATATGTATGTATGTTTAAGCTTTTAAATTTATTTTTTAAATAGTTTTTAGTTGGTAAATAGATATAAGCCTTGAGTTGAAAAACGTCAACGTTTTTTTTTTGAATTGATTAAAATTGTCACTAAGTTTGGGTTTCATAGAGAAACTTTAAAATGTTATAAATTAAGGCAACTAATTGTACATAATTGAAGTCAGTCAGTTATTCGTATAAACTATTTAAGTGCTTATTTATATTGAAAAATTCAAATTTCATTAACACCTGAATTGTTTCAAATATACAAGAAATTACATTAGGGGAACACGTTTAAACCATTAAATGCATCGCATACCTCTAAGGGTAGTTTTCACAACTTACTGATAGTAAAAGTTAAAATGTTATCGGACAGATCAACAATTTTAAGCGCGTATACTTTAAGTTGAAAGTTAGGATTGCCAGACCTTTAACTTTTAACGTAAGATTAGCTGGATTAAGGTTTTTGTACTAGATTAAGGTGCCACTTTTTTTGAACTATTCAAACCTATCACTTTGTATGTAAAAGGTTGTAGTCTGTGGCATAATTTAAAAATTATAAAATTTACTTTAAATTGAAGTTGAGATAATGACAAAAGCTCAAGGTTACTTTATTGTATGTAAAAGTTTTATGGCCGTATACAAAAAAAAAAAATCTTTGTAAACTGTTGTTAAGTAAAATTCCTTAAAGTTAAATTCTAAAACGATTATTATTTAAAAGCACAATACATCAACGTACATTAATATGTATGTTAATAAATACACTTTAGATATTGCCTATCACGGACTAAAGTAAACACAGTTGAAAAAAAGCAACACCCAGAAACCAGAGATTTTGATAGTTAGTAACCAAGGTAATATAGGAGAAATGAGAAGCGAATAGAAGGTATTTTTATATAATTTTTTAAATAAAGTAATCTTTTTATCGAACCCGTACATAAATTGCAAGGTATCCGTCTCTAAAATATCTCTTTTTATGTATTTTCTTTTTATGGGCGGTGCCACAAGGCCTGTTCAAGGCAATTTTTACATAAATAAGGTAAGTTATATTATAGGTAATAGTACAAAGGTTTGGTACAAAAAATAAAGCAGATCTCAATACTTCTAAAGTAATTTATTTGAGTTGTAGAGTAAGTGCCAGTTTTGTCGGTTTTTTGCATAAATCAGCCTACAGATATCAAAGAGAGTTACGCTAAGTTTAATATGGCAGCTATTATAGTTTCTCAAATATTATAAATTATATATTTCTGCCATAAAATGTATATGCAAACCGTCTCTTGAAAATTACGAACCAAACAAAAAAAACTTTAGGCAAATTGATCCAGCCGTTCTCAAGTGATGCGATCACATACATGGACTATTTCATTTTTATATATATAGATTAACTTCTTAAAAAGAACATTTTTAAATAGAAAATCCGGAGTAGTGTGAGATTGACACTTTTCTCTCATACAGAATTTTAGAGTTTACTAAACTTTCCATGCTGTAATGTAATTTTAGGTTAATAAATTGTTGTTCCTACTTTACGTAGTATTTTGACTTCAAAATGTATATGGGATACAACAAGAAAATGTTTCTATTTTTTTTTTGGCAAAACCTAGAAAACACAAAAGATTGTGTAGAAACATGCGAAAAGAAAAATCTGTTATGTATTCTTCTTAGTGCCCTATACACACAAAAAATTCCCGTTATAAATTTAAGATTTAAATCCTTACATTTTAATAAAATCATACTTATAAATGGTAAAACGATTCAGACTCAAATATTATTAAAGCAATAAGAAAACGGTACTGTTTTCAAGATTTAGGATTAAACATTTTAGAACAAGTAAAAAGTTCCTAAATTATTCCTATTTGTCCTAAATTAAGTTCTTTTAGTCTTTGTACTGATTTTATTAAATCCGTACTTACCGTACTTTTAAACCCACTAAGAATTAATTTAAGTAAAGAACACTTAAGTGTAGATTTTTTTGCTTAATGTGCAAAACGATGATATACACTTTATTCTTTTTTTATGCGGTAGATACGCTCCTCACCAAAACGCATAAAAAACACAACTTCTTACTAATAACTAATAGGTATACGTTCCATATTTATCGTAAACCGCATAAGAAAAAAGGAATGTGATGGATGACTAAACGTTTTTAAAGGAAAAATGAGTTAACAATAAAAATATATAAACAAATCAATTAAAAATATATTCTATACATTTTCAATTGTGATTTGAATTTATTTTTTAAACTATAATTTCTTCAATTTGAAATATCTAATATTAAAACCAATTATAAACTATAAATTCCTGAAGATGCCACACAACGGAGTGGCGAAATATTGAAAATAAAAAAATAAATAAAAACTATTTTATATAAAAAGACCTCAAGGTTAAATAAATAATTCGTGATAAACAAATCAATTGCTTAAAACTAGTTTTTTATTTAATAAACTCATTTTATTTCACTTTTCTTACATAAATATTAAGTGTTAATTAAATATGTTTAATATAAAAATTAAATTATTCGCTTTCTTCGCTTGATGGCAACTGTTTGGGAAAAATCGTAAAGAAAAACCGCATAAAAAATATGCATACAAAAAGAATTAGGTGTATATATTTATATAGAATCTATTTTGTTCAGCCTTTTTATAGTTCTTAGATTTTTTTCTTACGTGTGTGTGTAAAATATATTTAAGAGGTCATTTATACTGGATTTAAATCAATTAGTCAATAAATGGCAAAGTCAAGAGCGAAAATCCTTCTTAAAAAATAGTTTTTATATAAAATAAAGTTTTATGCTTAAAAGCAATTGCAGCATTTAATTGTTGGTCATAGTTTTTAGAATTTTAATATTAAAAATCAGTAAATTATCCAAAATGGCTAAAATATTTTGCATTTCATCTAGACTTAAGCATAATAATTGAAGTTGTTAATGTTCTAGATATCTTTTAGGCAGAACTTGTATTATTTGTTTACCCCAATGGGGTCGGTTTACTTTTTATGCCCCAATTTACTGTAGCTAATTAAGGCAGTGGCTTAGCCAATAATATTTTATTTTAGTTAAGCGAAAGTTATCATTTAAGTTTACAAATAAATGACTAATGACTGTGGATTTCGGCCTTCAAGAAGGCTTTGGGTGTCGTCTTGTCTATAATTTAAAAAACTTAAGTTTATTAATTGTGTTGTTTGCATTAAAAATTCTGGGGGTTGCGGAGGTGAAATGTTTCTTAGGTGGGCTTATCTATTTAGTTCTATATATGAATCGACTTTAAAGGGGTTTTCAAGTATTAAAATGATTTGGATTAGGGTAAATATAAAATTGATGGAAACCGTAGCTATTTATAAAAATAAAAATGCCTTAAAAACAAAAATGTTTTATTTTTTATTTATCATTTTATTAATTTTTTTTATACATATAAATATATAAAATACAAAAGTAATAAAGTAGCAAAGACACAATTATAATAATAAATATTTACAAACAAAGTTCAGAACAATTTTGTAGAAAAAATAACAAAAAAGAAATAAAAAATGAATTAAGGGTAAAAGGTTTCCCCTTCTCTTTAAGGAAATTTTTGTTTATTAATATATTTAAAGTTTATGTATAGTTTAACCATTTTTTTATACTCTTTTCATATTCGCAATATTTAAATTAAACATAAATTCTGAATTTAATTGAGTAGTTTTCAAATATTTATTTACATAAAAACATTTAAGGCAAAGTTGAACGATTTTACATATAATATTAAAGAAGAGAAAACTTAAAAATATTAACAAAAATAAAAGAAAAACAAAATTAAGTCTAAAATTTTAGACAATTGATAAAAAAATAGTTTAAATATGTTTAAAAAAAAAAGTGTTGAAAGTGTCTTATAAACTATTTTCGTTTTTGTTAAAAACATTTCGGAATATGTATTTAAAGAAAATTTTGACTAAATTTTTGTTTTTTTAATAGTTTTTTTTTGAACAAAACTAAGCTTTCTGTTTTTTTTTATTTAAAAGTTTTGTTTTAATGTGGCAGCACTGGTTTTTTAAATGTTATTACTAGGAATAGTGTTGAGCAGTAGGCTTTTTGAAAAAAGACTATTGCTTGCTTCAAATTATTATGTATTTATGTAACTAGCAACACTGTGGATAGTGTTAGGAATCGTTGATGTGTAAAAAAGCTTTTTCTTTGACAAATTAGCCTTTTTGTGTTGTGCTACTAACAACAATGTTGTTGATGAGAAATTTGTAGGTTAGCTTTTACCGTCTGTTTGTAAATTTGGAAGCTAATGAATACAATGACTTTAATAGCTCCAAAGCTCTCTTATCTGAATTACCATCATCGTCTACTGAGACGGCAGTGAAAGTCGAAGCTTCCTTTTCAATGTCCTCTACTTTTATAACGAATTTCGGTGTTGTTGTATATTCTCCACTATTGGTGTTACTGCTGCCATCGGTAGTAGTGGGCGTGGTCGAACCTGAAATGGTGGTTGTTGGTATATCTGTGGTTGTGGAAATATAATTTAACGTGGAGGTAGAAAATTCTTCCCCACTGCCAGTTTTTCTGTAAGTGGTAACTGGCAATTTTTCAGTGGTGGTTAATGGGTTCCCTTTGTGACGGGAGTTTTTGCTTTTAATCGGGTCTTCTTTTATTTGGCTATCCATACTGATAAGGGCATTGATTAAATGTTTGCGTGATCTTTCCAAAGCTCTACCATTTTGATCGTCACAGGTTTGTATTAGCAGCAGCAAAAGACGCAATACCTGACGGTTGTGTTCCGCCTCAGCCATAACGTTTCTTAAGTGGTATGCTTCGCTTTCATTGAGACCTCCAAACAATTTATTGGCAATACGTTGCAAGCCGGTATTTGATGGTAAGGAATCCTTAGGCAAATCATAGGAATCAAATATATCTTGCCAAGGATCTTCTAAAGTCGCTGATACTGAGCGTAGTCTGGAATTTTGTTTAGGTTCCACTACTTCTGATTTGTCTTGATGTAATTTTCTTCGTTGTCCATTTATTGATAAAACTTTAAAATTACTTCTGTGTCGGGATCTAGGCAGAACGCTGGTTTCATCTTTTCGCAAGTATGAATTAGGACTTAACGTACTGGTTTTAGATTTCATCAAACCATCGTTAATCTTAAGAGGATCTAAAATGTCATCTTCTTCAACAAAAGTCCAAGGTTTCGACGTTGTAAATTTTCCAGATTTATCCTTGTGTTTTAGTAGCTCATTTCTAGGTTTTACAAATGACTGAGTTTGTTCTCTTTGCAAAAATTCCTCTCCTTCCCCTGAGTCTGGTGTGGGTGGCTCTAGTTCAGCCGAGAGTTCTAAACTAGACTTTTGTTCTGAAGAGCTTTTAAATGTTGTGGAGTCTAGATCCTCCGTTGTGCTAGCATAATCTGGTACAAAGGTAGATGTTATAAAAATTGTATTAATTGCTGAGGCAATATTAGGTTGTGTGGTTACTTCTGGTCCATCAGAACTGGGGGTAGGTGTAGTTGGTAAATATGTAGCAGCTGTTCCTTCACTAAATAAGTTGGAATCAGTTACGCCTACAAATCTTAAATTTTTGTCGACATTAGGATCGGTGGGTCTTACAGCAGCAAGACTTTCACGGAATTTTTCGGGATCATTAAGATAATTGGTCAAAGCACTAGAAAATACTTGAGCAATTTTGCGGGACTCAGGTCTTTCGGCTAAAGCCTTAATGGTGACATCTGTTGTACCAATTTGGGGAAAGGTTGTTATCGTATCCTTTTCCTTACGAGAATTAGTGTCAGCTAAACCTTTTTCATTTGCTTTATTCGAAGGACTAACACCAAACAAGGAGTTGTACTTTTTAACAGTGCCATTGCTTAATAAACTGGTGTGAATGTCATCTTTGGTTAAGGCCAGGTTTGGTGTGGCCACTGTTGTTAAGGTAGCTGTAGTATCAGAAAGTTTTTCCTTAGGAACTAAAGTATTTGAAGGTTTGCCACTTCTTTTAGGAAAATCAGTATTAACTCTTCTTTTTTCACTGATTCCTGTTACTCCACTTTTACTTGCTTCTTTATTCTTAGAAGTTGTCTTTTTACTGGGACTATCTTCTAAGGAGTTGTAGTTTTTTGATGTATTGTCATTGTGCTGTTCGGTAGCAAAGTATTGAGCCAAAGAAATCAAAGCATCTGGTCCTGAGGAGGGTGGTATATCCAAACCTAAACGATTTTTACCATTAACCTTAATCAGCTCAACATCCTCAAAATTGTGCTTTAATACATCAATTGTTTTTAACATGTCATTAACATTACGCGAAATCTCCTCTTGGGGAACACTTATGGGAGCAAATAAGAAAGAATCTCCAGCAGCATCTATCGAAACTTTAGGAGCCGACTTCGATTTAGGTAAATAAGTTGGCCCTGTAGTAGCAGGCGTAGTAGTTGGCAGATAGTTATCTGAATCGTATCTGTGATTCGATTTTCGTGGTGTAATTTCAACATTAACATTATTTTTGGGCTTAAAGCGTTCAACCTCCGATGACAAGTCTTTGTCGAAATAATGACGCATACCTATTATAAATGGTCTAAGAGTAGTAGGAGCTGTAATCTCGAATTCTGTAAGATTGGCAGTGTTTTTCAAACTACCCGTGGATTCCAAAAATATACCGGCACCCTTGCCATTTACATTTGAACGATAGGACGTGGGTGTTACTGCAGTGGACCCCTTAACATTAAACGTTTTGCCTTCGGTGGTTTTTGACTTGCTAACAGAAGGAACGGTAGGTGTGTAGAATGGTGTAGTTCTGGTGGACTCAATTTTTCTGGCGGTAGTATAAGTACCCGAATTATAGAAAGGTGCGGGATTATTTGGCCTATCATTGTTGGCTTCAAGTACGTTTCTGTCGTTTTTGTTAGCTTTTACTTTTTCGCTGCGCTCGTTTGTCTTGGGCTTCTTTTCATCACGATAACGTTGTTGTCCTCTTTGGCCGTTACGGCCTTTTTCAGTAGTTTCACTATTGGGCTCAGTATAACCACGTTTTTGTGGAATACGATCGCTAACACCTTTACGTCCATTGTCGAATTTAATAGTACCACTTGTCTTTGCGGTATTATCTAGTTTTACCTTATCATAGTTATAAACATTGCGATTACGATTACTGACAAAAGAAGCTGATTCGGCAACCACCTGTGATTCGTTTTCATTATTATTATTATCAATATTAGAAATTTCGGGTTTAGCTGATGATCCTTTTTGTTTCTCGGCTGATAAATCATCAAAGTCTACACTCTCTATAGAAGGAGCTTCATCGGAATCAATACGCCTATCAGATCTACTTTTACCACTCACTTTAGAACGAGAGGAATCTTTTGTCGATGCGCGCGGCTTTATATTCAAACCTCCACCCACAATATTGAAGCCTTGTACGGGTATAGAAGGCTTCAAACGTTGTACTTTTTGCCTATTTAATAATTCAGCGCTATCAGCATAGAAACCTGAAGAACCCAAACAATTGACTTTAAACCACCAATCACAGGTTAATTCACTCTGTTGGAATATTGTCCCATTGGGACAAAGGAATGATATCTTACGTCCCTCCTCACATATATGGAAAACCTAGAAAAGTTAAGGAAATTTTTAGTTAGATGCGAAAAGTTAAGATTTAGGGTTCTTTACGTACTTGACAGTCTGTTTCCATATCAGCAAAGTAACCATTGCCATACGATCTGCAACTGAACGATGTTTTGGGTATGCGTGGATATATCGGAAAATCTATTCCCGGTCTTCCCACCACGCCCTGGTAGACCTCATAGTCAACATCCTCATCAGAAGCTCTCTTTTTAAGATGATGTTTATGTTCGCTGCAATCTGCATGAGTTTCGTATTGTTCCTCCTCAAATTGTGTGGCACCGGTTTGTTTGGCCAATATACGAGCTGGTATATGGGTCTTGGAAAAAAGGAAAAAATGTTTTAAAGTGAATGTTCAAAATATTGGTTTTAAGTTATATTCACTTTCAAATACAAATTTGTTAACAAATTTATTTTCAGTTATTTTTCTTAATTAACGCTTTCTTAAAAGTTGTATAATTTTATAACATATGTAAGTCTAAGTATTCGTACTGTCTGTTTTTATGGGTACTCGGTGCCAAAAACCAAATGCTTTTATGTTTCTATTTAAGTGGACCAGTTTAAGCTAACAAATTACAAAAACAAGTTTCTAAGTTTATACAATTAAAAAACTTATAAACATATACATATTTTTTAATTTTCATGTTGTAACAAAAAACTTGTTTTTATCAAACAGCTGATTTTTTAAGCTCTAATGATTTTCGTTTAATTCTCTGTTTAAGTTATTTTTATGTTAAGTATTTACTCAGTTACTGGACTTTGTTTAAAAAGTAAACAAACGAACTTTATATTTACCACTCAAAATTAATTAACAGTTTTGTTTAGTAAGTTTTTTTTGTTTATATTTAAAAAATCTACAAAGGATCATGGCCGGCATAGTGTTATGCCTTTTCTCTACCCCCTTGTCTTTTTACATACCAAAAAGTAATAGGCACCTGCCCGTAGGTTTTATTTTTTAATTAGATGACACTTTTGTTCTAATTATTTAAAAAAAAAATAAAACAAGTTAGAGCGCTATATTTCGCTGTGCCAAATGTTATATACCCTTCACCATGTGTGGCCCAGTTGGGCTTAATGGTCCAAATGGTATAATTTTTTTCAAATATGTCTGTAGTTTATCTAAAAGCTGCAAAACAATAATTTTTTTGTGTAAAACAAATTTAAAAAAAACGAGGCAGTCGTCTTTATTTGCTTATATATCTGCCGGTTATTGATGTCTCTTGCCAGTTTTCAATACCGATTTTTTCGAAAGTATTTCCAGAAGTTTGATACCACATATAACCCTGGGTGACTTATGTGAGCTACGAAAACTTAATTTAAACCAACACACGGACAAACGGATAGACGGACATAGATAAATCGACTTTCCTATCTATAAGGATCCAGAATATATACACTTTATAGGGTCGCAAATGAATATTAAAGAAATTATAAACGGAATGACAAACCTGTATATACCCTTAGCACATGTGTGAAGGGTATAAAAATGCATATCAGGTAGCCTTGTCAAAAAATCTCTTTCACTTCTAATTAAGGTTTATTTGGATTACAATTTCAATTCAAATTATCCTGATTTGGGCATATGATAAATTTAGTACAGATCCATGGCCTTTATTAGGTCCACGTGTTATCTAGATTGATTTCCAAAATCACGGAATTAAACAACAACAAAATTCTTTGGGAAAAAAATGTAATATGTACCGTTCGTCAAACTTACCCGTGAATCAGCTACTGTGAAATTCAATAAAACAATAAAGAAAAAAGCTGAAAAGAAAAAGAATGAAAAATAAATAAATATGCACTTCTTTAAAACAACTTATGTATAAAATAGTCTGTACAAAATCACGGTGCGGTTAAACATCAATGGGTGGAAAGTATTGAATGCTGATTTAAACAAATTAAAATACCATATATATGTATGTATGTATGTTTGTTAATGTGTATAACTTCTTAAAAAGCATGCAAGTAATTTGCTTGTTCTTGCCATTCGTAAAAATATATGTGAATTTTTAATGAGAATAATTAATGTAATATTAAAAAATTTGTCAATTTTATTCACAAAAAAATTATATGTATTGAAAAATGTATTTTAAAAATTTGAACTAACTTTTCTTTTTTGCATTCATTAAACCAACATTCACTACATTCATCTCTACGTCTAAGCAATTATTCAGAATTATTTTAATCTTAGAACACCCGAAGACCAAAAGCCCGTTTTAACAATATTATTTTGAATCATTATTTAATTTTGATTTATTTCATAAATTTTTTAATTAATAATGCTTTTAATTCATAGATTTTAATCTCTTTTGAAGAACTTAACATAAATGAGTTTTAGCATTTTAAGGCCCGTTTTTATGACTTACCGATAGTAAAAGTTAGGATGTTATCTGACAGGTAAAGAGTTTTTGGTAATTATTCTTATACTTTAAGCTAATAGTCACCTTTAGGATAGTCCAACTTTTACTTTTAACGTAAGATTTGCTAATTTAAAGCTGTCTGTACTAGATACATAAGTAAAAGGCCACTTTTTTCTTTTTCAATTATTTAAGCCTGCACTTTGTATATAAAAGGTTGTAGTCTGGGGTAGTAAACAGAAATCAATGTTGCCATAGTTTGAATATTATAAAATATATTTTAAATGGAAGTTGTGGTAGTGAAAAAGTTAAAGGTCACTTAATTGTTGACTTTACTTAAAGTTACATAAGAAATCAAAAATTTAAATATACTTGTAAATAAGACGTTTTGTTTTTCAAATACCTTTTAAAAATGGAACTCTTACAAAACATGTATTTGATATTAACAGCCCTTTTTATACCCTTCACCTAAGGTGATAAGGGTATATGTATATGTATAAGTTTGTCATTCCGTTTGTAATTTCTACAATATTCACTTGCGACCCCATTAAGTATATATAGTTATTCTGAATCTTTATAGATAGGGAAGTCGATTTAGCCATGTCCGCCTGTCTGTCCGTCTGTTGAAAGTTTTCTCAGCCCCCCGATGAAATACGGACACTTTATTGGTATCAAACGATCATTTTCCTGATATATTTGCTTTTGAAAACCAGTAAAATCGCTTTTGAAAATCAAGAAAATTCTCCGGTTGAAATACTAATTGAAATTTAGAAAAATGTGAAAATTAGAATTATCATTTTTATATTTGCGATATTTTTAATTAATTTATGGTTTTAGCGTTTTTTATGCACAAATTTATAATTAAATTTAAAATCTTTTTTATTAAAAACTTTTTTTAATTTTTATAATTATTTTATTCAAATATTTTGGCTTAACAATTTTACTGTGAGTTAAATATGTAC
>NDXZ01042035.1:0-12305 GCA_003055125.1 Paykullia maculata | reverse complement strand
AATATTAAAAACTATAAACAAATTTTTATAAGAGAAGTGCTTTTTTTTAAATGTAATTTCAGCTCAGAGAGGATTTTTCGATTACATTTTTTACACTTGAAGGCTAAAATTTCAAACTGGCGAGAAGATATTCCATTTTTATTAATAATTAATTTGAGAATATTCTGATCAAAAAGGCATGTTTATTATCAATTAAAAAATGCCTTTTAATAGTCATTTATTTCAATTTAAAAAAATAAAAATAAATATTTACCATTTATATGGTTATTTTTAAGTTTGAGAATAATTTAAGAATAACATTCGATTTTGATTTGAGAACAAGTAAATTATCAAGTCAACCTCCAAAAGGATCGTAATCGTTTTTTCTTTGTGCTTCTGTAAACTTAATAAAATGTCTGTCTTAAACTTACCTGTAGTTAACATTGAGTATAATGCCAATTGGTAGACGTTCGGGTGTATTTTTATGCTGGGCTGTGGCAGCACTTGTTGCTGCAATACAGGTGACAATGCATGTCGTATCCAAATGTGATTTTAACAGTTGAGGCCTTACCAAATCCGAGGTGCTGGCAGCCTTAAGCGGGATACATTGCACTACACCGCCCAACAAATCACTGAGACCATCTGAACGGGTGCCATATTTAAGAGCTTCATAGGAGCCATGTAATTTTGCAATGGCCTTCTCCAGCAGCGAGGCCCAATAGCAGTTTGACGCCTGTGGTTGTAAGAAGGCCAAACGGCCATTTATTGTGGGCAAACGATCGTCGACTAAAACTTCCACCCATTCGCCGCACCACCAAAGACGAAAACGAAAAACACCGTTAGCTTTGTCCAAACTTTGATCGGCTGGCACTACACGATAGAAGAGATTGCGCAGCGAATGTAAGACACCCAAACAGGAAACTAGCCAACGGTCACCCATTTTACCGGGTATAACATCAAAATTTTCATTTTCATTAACAAAACAGGCATTTGGGGCATCCGCTATTTCGGAAATGCGTCGCCACTGAAATGTGAAGGGTGGAGTTTGATAATAGAAAACGGATTGTTGCACAGCTGTGAAATCAGGGTCTTCCCACAAACTATTACGAGCATGACACTCATTTTTAATGCGTTCATATTTTGACGTCATTTTTGTGTTTATTATTCTTTGAAGGTTGCGAGATTTGTAGTTCAATTGCAGTTGGTACTTTGTCCAAAAACAACAACATTAACGGTTTTACTTAGTAAATAACTAAATGGTTGGTTATCGCGCTCGGGGTTGAATGATGTATAAACGAATGATTGGTTGGATGTCTAGTTTTACCATTGAATTATTGTAATTATTTTACTTTTCTTATTTCTTTTTGATTTATATTGTAGGCGTTTTCTTATGCAAATTTTATTTATTTTTTTTTTAACCAAAATTAAATAATTGAATTGTTAAGTATTTCTTTTGTTCAAACTACACACACTCTCAAACACTTGCGTTACTCGTGCTCAACTTGACACATAAAAATCACCAACATCAATCTATTGTCGTTTCTTTTAATAAACCTTTTTTGTTTTAATTTGTACGAATATTCTGGTTTTTTTCCAATTTTTTTGAAAACTTTTTACACCACCTTAAACTCTATACATACACATGTGTGTATGTATTAATGTATGCCTTTGTATGTACAAAATAATACTTTAATTTCCTTTCTTCACTACTAAATCTAATTAGATTTTTAATCACGTATTAAACTTTTTTCTGTTTTGATATTTTTTTTATTGTTATTATTTATTTGTCGTTCTCATATTTTTATTATTATTATTATTTTATAGAGTTATTGGTTTTGCTTGTGGCCTTATTTTGATGAAAAATTCGTATTCGAATTAAAAAGCACAAAGAGTATTAAATACAACATAACTACTCAAATATGTATGAAGAAATTATATGTGAATTTCTTCCAAGTGCACACAAAGTGAAAGTTAATCAAAATATAATAAAAAATAATAATCTTTAGTTAGTAAATGTATACATATTTATTTATACACGCAAAAATAATGAAAAATGCGAACGTACAAACGAACTGGCGAACGAGATAAAAGAAAATAGAGTGATTGTTGGTTGATTGGTTAGATGTTGGAAAAGACAAGTTTAAAAGAGAATTTGTGGCCTAAACTAAGTATGTGAGTGATAAACACACACACGCACACACATAAACATGGTAAATAAGAATGTAGCCACCTGGTTAAATATCGAACCACATAAAACCATTAGCCACCTGCAGTGGTTGCTTTTATTTCAAACTATAAATATTTGAGCATGCGCAACATTTTTGTGTTAAAGTGTTGCCATATGAATCATATTTGTTAAGTTTAACTTATTATTATCTGGCAGAAACAACTCTGTGTTAGATAAAATTACCTAACATTAAACGGAAATTATCTTTGTAACATTTATTTGTTTATTGTTATTATGTAACAAACAGCAAAGTTAAAATTAAAGGCAAAAAGAAGATCAAACTTAAATTAGGCTTTAGGAATGTTAATCTTTAAAAAAAACTTATAGAAAAGTTTTAGTACATAAATTAATAACTAAAAACTTTTTATAAGCTTAACCCTTATAATCATAATACATTTTTTAATTTATTAAAAAGTTTTATTCAACGAGATTTTTTTTACAAAATTTGTTTTATAAACCTTATCACATTAACCTGTGATAAATTTGTAAATTGTTTATGAATATGGGGGTAAAAATTTACCAAAACAATTTGGTTTTAATTTTAAAGGAATTACGTATTTTCTAATTTTAAACCTTTAAATTTAGCTTACTTTTCTTTTAATACTTCTTTTCTCTTTCGCCAAAAAAAAAGCTTGACTTATTGCGAAAAGAAAATGTTTGAAGAGAGTGGCGACCTACTTCAAACAAAGTATATACAAATTCTTAGTTCTTTTGACTTTCTATGTTGTTTGTGGAAAATCATTACATTGATAAATATGAAATTCACCCAACCTGTTTTTAATTTGCAGGTGCAGTTTTAACAAAATCGACTACTACCTCCTTTTTTTGGAAATTTAGTCACTATACAGAAAAAATATTATAAAATTGAAATCAAATTTTTTTTATTAATACAATTAAATATTTCGATGATATTACAAAGGCAATATATTTTATTATTTATATCAGTCAAAAATGTTTTATATTAAATCTATTACACGTTTTTCTGATTGAAACAAATAATTTGCTAAAGTTAACTGCTAAAGTTAAAAACATAATTAAAAAGTTAATAAATTTTATTTTATAAAATAAGTTAAAATAAATCAAAATTTGTTTTAAATTGTGTAAATTATAATTTTTATATTTGAAATTTTATTTATGGAAGATTTTAGTGAAACTTTTAACTAAACTTAAACCGTTTTAAAACCTCTGGATTTACTAAAATTTTTAAAGAAAATTTGACATTTTATCTTTTTATACACAGTTTTTAATAAAAAATTTCTTTCTGAAAAATTGTTTAAACATTTTTTTGTATTAGAAATCTTATTATATAAATACATTATATATATATTAGTTCCTTTGGTTCCTATAAGAAGCATAGAGTTTCGTTGCATTTCTAAAAAATTTTAAAAAAATGTATTTTTTTTTGTATAATTTTTTATTGTTTATTTGCTAAAAATTCTCTGTTTTTATGCAACTTTAAATAATTGTTTTAATAATGAAAATTATAAAAAAAAATGTTTGCAAGCACAACCGAATATAGTTTTCTTATGCCCAAATTCACTGCCAATGATATTTTATTTACAGCTCTTAATTTGCCATTAGTTACGGCATCAAAAGCCCGTATTAGTTAAACAATAGTTTACAAATAGTTAACTACCGACATTTAATTTGAGCATTAATATTTAACATTAACCCACGTTTATTGAAAAAATATCTTTGCACTGCATAAATTATAGTAAAAAAGATTATATTCCATTTGATGGGCATTAATGCGTCGTTCTGTCAACACTAAAGTTTGCTGCAGTTTCTCATTTTCACTTGTTTGTTTGGCAGCCGCGTTCGTATTCGCTTTAGCTGCTGCATTCCCAGTACTTCCATTTATTTCTAAAAGCATTTCTTTTATTTTTCGTCGTTCTGCCTCAAATCGTTCGCGCACAGTAGAGAACCATTGTAGGGAATTAAAATCGCTTATTTGATTTAAAAGCTTAAGAATATAGGCGAGACCAACAGCAAAGCCATCATCGAAGAGAACAGCCTCATCACGATCCTTTTTATTGATTTTCGACTTTACCGCTAGCATATATTCCACATAGTTCATGATCAGAGGCGGCACAATAAGAAAGAAATTTCGTAAATGTAAATTGTGAGGATTGCGGAAAAAGGGCTGAAATGCTTCCACCAAAAGCTAAAACCATAAAAAGGTCGTATTGAATTAATGTTTAAATCTTTAAAAGTTTGTTTATTTCTTGTGGTTATTACCTTAAAATAATCCGTATTATCTGCAAAACTTTTGGCTAAATTTTGTATATTTGTTTCTACATTATTGGCGGCCGTTTGTACAACCTCGCTAAGTTGTTGTTCTTTACATTGAGCTACAAACTTTAAGTTCTCATCAAATTTGGGCAAATACAAACTAGCGCTGTAATTGGCGTGTATGCTACCGGAACGTACCAAACGTATATAACCCATGGCATTGCCTAGAAAATATATAACAAAGTTATTTTGTAGATTTTCTATTCAAATTTTTTCTTTAACTCTCAAGATAGTTACCAACATGTGTTATAACTTTTCTAAACAAATCCATATACGTCTGACCATCATTAGCTAAACCTAATTTGCGTATATCCTTATTAAAGGCATCGGCTCGTTCGTATGGATATAAGGGATATTTGTCCAGTTGTTTGTGTTCGCCAAACGATCTTAATTCTTTCATAAGGCGAGCTTTGATTTGTTCGTCATAGAGAAATTGGGAGAATGTATAGAATTTTTGCCTTAAAAACTGATATGTAAAATTGACGGTGGTATTTATTACACCCGTGCCATGCGTCCTTAATGAGTTGGCCACATGCCGTATGCCAATAGTGTCCAAATGTTTATTCGAACTCTGTTGTTCGACAAAAATTTGTGAATTCATATTGTAAACATATTTCGAAACGAATATATGAATTTTGCGCATAATTTCTAAAATATCTATACCCTGTTCCAAGGTCTGATTGGGCAAGTAATCTTCTACAGGATTAAGTAGCAAACGATAATTGGCCAAATGCCGCATTTCTTCATAAGTTTTCCAATCATGCAACGATATGGTGGTTAAATTATAGAACATGGCACTTAAATAGTTTTCAATATGATCTCTGAGTATCACATAGTTGCCATTTACTTCTATTGGACAAACATTTATTAGTTCTTTGTAGTCATTAATACCCTGTTCGAAGGGATTCATTTTTTCAACCTGTAGATTGGCATGAACTTCTAAACGCAAAAATATTTCAATTTGTGCACATAATTTGCTGATAATCTCCGAACGTATACTTTCATAGATGGACTTTTGTAAGTCCTTGAACACGTTCAAATCTTTGAGGTTAAGAAAACTTAAAGTGTTGCCACATTCGGTGGAGGCTTGTATTAAATACTAAAAGCGCAAATATTAACAAATACCAAATGAATTATTTCAAAGATGTCATCTTACCTGAAACGAATTAAAATCTAGTTTCCTATCAACGATTTGTTTTAGATAAGCCTTTAAAATCGATTGATGCCAGAAAAGGAATGAAGTGTCGCACATTTCTTCTATAGAATCTTGTAGTTCACTGATAAATTCAATACGTTTTATAAGGTTGCGAAAACGTTCTTGCTGTTCGACAGACAGAATCTTATGTTTGGCACTAAAAGCATCAAAAGCTAGTTTGGCGACGAGAATTCGTACTTTACTTGGTGGACCATGAAAACAACGTTCAGTTATTTTTAAAGCAGCTAGAGCATCAACACTTTTATCACGTAGTTTTGAGGTTATAATTTTTGTCTAAAAAGTTTGGAACGAGCGAAAAGAAGAGACTTTTTTAACACATTTTTAAATATACTTATTACTAATATATGCCTGCGATTTTGGGTGAGTGTTTGCCAGTTATCTTATGTGTTAATTCAGGTTTTTGCATTAATTTGAAATCTAAAGTCACAGCTGATAAAGTCGCGGTAAAATGCTAGTATTAATATTATTCTAGAACTGATGTTTTAGTGCGGCTATCACTATCGCATTGGGTAAAATAGAACCGCTGAAGGATAAAGCATGGCTATTTCCGTCTATGTGATGTGAGAAGGTTAAGACTAACTTTTTGTTTGTTAGGTCTAAAGCGCTAGTACGCACATTACGATAATAATTTATTTTGTTTTTGTAATGTGTTTACTTTGATATCAATTAAAAGATTCTTGTACGAAAAGCCGTTAAAGGGTCAATAACAAAACTCTCGAAACAGTAAACGACAATCACATGCTACAAATGTGCTCAGACATTTTTTAGAATTTATTATAACTTTATTTTAATGAAATAATTTTTTTCAAAAGTTTCTTTGTCGTTAAAATAAATAAATAAACATTAAATAAAATATATAAATTAAAAGCTAATTTTAATTCAAGCACCCATTGTTTTTTTTTATATCCGTACTCACCTTATAAGAATTGATCAATTGTAATACTTTATATTGGAAATATTGCAAAACACAATGTATTACTTTGGCAATATTTGTTGAATGTTGATTAAAATACATCTGAATCATTTTCAACATTTCCAAAAGCTTACAAATGGCCAAAAGAGTCGGTTTTGTCATCGGTATTTGTAGATTTTCATGAGTATTAACGATGCCCTTAATCAAATAACTTAAATGACCCGATGTTTGCACGCCTTGCACCAACAACGTTGCCAGCTCTTTAAATTGTTCAATACGTAATTCAAAGGGACCACAACTTAAGGTCTTTTCAATTTTTAATATCCACAAACAAACTTCATTACAATATAAACGACAATCTTTAGTTAATTTTTGACCATGATGTTGTAAAAAAATCTGTTGTTGATGGCGAAAATCAGTTAAAAGTTTTTCATGTCCTTTGATAAGTGTTAAAGCATTTTTGCGTAGAAAGTCAGTATACGACCAGGGTATATTACCAATTAACATAATGGCTTGATGTTTGGCATTTAATTCGATTAATAACTTAACCGACTTTGTATCCACCGCTCCGCAAAAGTCATGAAAAACCACACAGAAAGCATTTAGTTTTATTATGTTGGCAGTATCATTAAAAGCATTTAACTCGCTGGGATTAGTTTTATCCATATCTTGTAGTTTTAATTTCATATAATCATTAAATTGTCGATTTAGATGTCCCACACCCTGAGGACCAATTTTTTCCTTAATAGTAAAAGTGCTGTCCAAAAAATGCTAAAAGAAAAATTTTGATATTTAACATGGAGTAAAACTCAGTTTTTTAATACTTACTCTAAATATACAACCGGTAAATAGGAAATCCAATTCCTGCAGACAGTTTGGCAGACCATTTAATTCGGATAAACTACAGTTATCCCAAGTAGTTCCACTTTGGGTCATGGTTTCTATGGTTTTTTTATACGAAGGCCAATAGCGTGCAAAATTTGAACGATATAAAACCTCATCAAAAATTAAAATATTTATAAGCAAATTGGACAAATATTCGCAAATGTGCTGAAAAAGTAATAAACAAAATATCTGTTTAAACAAGATAATAATTACAATATAATATGCTTTAAAGGTTTTGATAAGTTTTCTGGTTTCAAAAGCCTTTTCTTATTAATTAAACAAAATTTTAATTTTTTTCTTGTCTAGTGAATTGTTGTTGCTTGTTTTAAAAAACTTGTTAGTAAATTTTTAATTTTTATGGGGTTTTCTTTTTATAGAATATTAATTTTATATGATGAATCTAATTTCCCCTATTAGTTACCATCAACTTCATCTCTATGCCAGAGTTAGTTTTATCATGAGCCAACACTGCGCCACATTGATGCAACAGATTATTGCCCAGTAAAATGCAACGTTGTAAAAGGAATTGCATTTGACATAAAAACTCCATAGATTCGCTCATTTTTAGCATGACCTTATTGTTATTGTTGCTTATGCTATGTTTGCTAGAGAAATCCGCATCGCAAACTTGCTGCATAATGACCAATAATTCTTCATCTTTATAAAGAAATGTCAATTGCATTTGTTTGGCCTCCTTGTGGATATCATCAATTTCAGCACACAAATGCCCAAAAGTGAGCAATACCTTATTGAGCATTCTTTCAGACTCCAAAAGTTTAACCAACATCAACTCTTCCTCGTTGGCAGCATAAGTGACCTCAACTAAAGGTTTACTTAGCAGAGGCTTTTCCTTACTATTAAATACATTATTACTATTAAGTATTTTTGCTAATTTCTTATCATGAATATCCAAAAAGACACCATAATTCCGTAATTGTTCTTCGGCTGATGTGACTAGATAAACAGAAATGGACAAATTAGACACATAGCCATTTTTACATTTATGTATATGTAATGTTTAACTTACTGATTGTATTATGATCCATGTTTTATGACGTTTTGACTAAATAACTTGTTCCCAAAAATTAATTTATTTGAGCTGATTTTGTAAACTAATAAACAAATCTCAAGTCATAAACAAAAATATAAAATAATGAAAATACATAAACAGCTGTTTGATAAGCTGTTTGAGTAGCCAGATGGTGTTGTAATAAATAACAGACAGTGGTTAAAAGCAGTGTAATTTGTATATAAATGCTTTTAAATGTTTTAAATATATTAGGTGCTGTGCACTTCTGAGGATTTCAATTAAACGACAATATTTCCATATAAAAAACTCCCAAGTTATAAAACTCACTCACCAGAAATTAAGAAAATTAAAATTAGGAAAACTTAACAAAAAATTTTTGAAAACATTAATATGTATGTTAATAAATTCACTTTAGATATTGCCTATCACGGACTTAATTAAAAACACTGTTTAAAAAAGCAACACCCAGAATCCAGAGCTTTTGATAGTTAGTAGCCAAGGTAATATGGGCAAAATGAGAAGCGAATAGGAGGCAATTTTTATATAAGTTTTTAAATAAATGAATCTTTTTATCGAATTCGTTCATAAATTGCAAGGTATCCGACTCTAAAATATTTCTATTTATGTATTTTCTTTTTATGGGCGGTGCCACACCCCCTTTCGATCACTCACCAGAAATTAAAGGGAACTACAAAAAAATTTTTGAAAGCACAGTACATCTACGTACATTAATATGTATGTTAATAAAAACACTTTAGATATTGACTAGCACGGACTAAAATAAACACAGTTTAAAAAAAGCAACACCCAGAATTCAGAGCTTTTGATAGTTAGTAGCCAAGGTAATATAGGAAAAATTAGAAGGGAATAGGAGGCAATTTTTTTTTAAATTACACATTACGTGAAACTTTTACTTAAATAAAATAACGATCATGTATCTCACATTATGTGAAATAAAAGAATTTTTCTAGACTTTTCAATAAAGAAAAAACCTATTTGAGTGAAACTAGTGCGATCGAAACCAGCATAATATTTATAACAACTTTTAATTTAATTTCAAATACAGAACAGGGGATCTAGTCACACATTTTCTATAAATCAAATAAATTATTTATTAAGATAACGACCTAATCGAACGTTTTGAAAATAAATAGAAATCATCAAAGTTTTTCTAAAAACAGGTAATATTAAAAACTTGCATTTACCTCTTACCAGATTTTTGTTTTTTTTTTAATAGTAAAAACTACATGTTTTATTACTTTTGGAATTTATAGTTTATTAAAAATTTTAACATTATCATGTCTACAAAAATTTTAAAGATTAAAAAATCATAATTGAAAACATAAAAGTTGAGCTTTTTTATACATGTTATAAATGTAATTTAAACTACTGTTTTGATTACGTTTTATTTTGTTTATTAAAAATTCAACGTATGATGAGAATAAAAATTAACACAACCTTTTATATTTTCTTAAAGTTTATTACATTTTATTGGTTTTTTTATTAAAATTATATTGCTTGAAAATTTTTTTTAAATAAAATTTAATTTTAATGTTTTCTTAAAAAACTACATACATACACAAAATATAGTATAGATTTACTAATGACTAGAGTAGACGCAATGTGTATTATATGTAATAGTAATAGTAAAATTAATAGTGATGATAATAAATAATAGTAGTATGTATGTATGTTGTTAAAGTACATACATATGTGTGTTTTTTGTAATTAATATGTTTATGCGTATAATTAATATACATATTTTATTCCTTGTTCTGCAAGTTTTTATTTATTTGTAATAAAATTAAATTTATTTTAATTTCAAAGCTGCTCAAGTTTATTTTTTTTAATATGTTTTTTTTTTAAAGGAATAAATCTTTGTTCAAAGGTTGGTAGCACGTATTAGCAATTTTTTTTGACGTAAGAAAGGGATAGTAAATATCATCAACATAATAGAAAATACGTTTAATATCATTATTTTATGCGAGAAGCCTTTTTTTGTTACTTGGTGTCAACCTTTGATCATCGAAATGTATGTATTTTATTTAGTTATACACATGTATGTATATGAGTATTATGTTGAATTAATATTTTTTGTATTTTAAGTTTTGTTTTTGTATATGATTATTAATTAAAACTTAATTTTGTTTCAATGTAATCCTATTCAATATTATTTTGTGCTTTTTTAAATTTTATTTTAAAGGAATAAATGTAATATATTGAGTATTTTAATACTTTTAGGAATATTCTTAATCTTCTTATAATTTAGGTTTTCAAGTTAAAAACGTTTTAGATTTTTCCGTTTCTTTATAATTCCTTATTTAAGTCTATGAACTTTTATATGACAATTTATTATTTTAGCTTAAAATTAGAACCAGTTAGATCAACATCCATTTTAAAGAGTTTGCTGGTTAAAAGAGATCAGTTGAAAGCTTATTCTTTGGTTTCTCTTATTCAATTAAAGTTGTTGTTATTAATATTTATTTAAATTTCTTCTTTAACCATTTTGTTAATACTTTAGTTTTTTATTTGCTTTTTATAAAGAATTGTGTTGAAGAAAAATAAAACGGATGAGTAAATTATGTTTCAAAATATGCCATTTCTTTTGAAATAAATATTCACTTAATTTTGCATTTAAAAAAATAATTTAATACTGAATGGAATAAAAATTTGTTGAGAAATGTAAATGATTGTATTTCTTGTTAATTTTAACAATACCTTTGAAAAATTGATTTGAACATATTATTTTAATACACGAATTTAATAATTTTAAAATTTCAGAAATAAACTAACATAATCAAAAAAAGTATCTAAGAGAAGAGAGTTTGTGTTTCATTAATAGAGAATGTAATCAACAATTTTAGTAAATAAAGTATTTTTAAAAAGTTTTCTGTAAATAAAGCTCATTATATAAAATATATAATTTTTTAAAAATAGTTTATAGAAATGAAAATTATTGTGAATTTCCTAAAATTTTTTTTTTTTTTGGAAATTCACAATAAGTTAAAATTTTTGGAATGTAAAAATTTTTTAACAAGTTACTAACTGCCATATCTCTTACGAAAAATTAGAAACTACGTACTAGATCGCACACAACTTTCTGCTCACTAGCAAGCCGATTAGGCTTAGCAGAGTGTTGGCAAAGAGTTTATTCATAAGGAATTTCTAGCTGCCAATAATAAGAGTTTAAATTTTAAGTTAACATGAGTTTAGCAGAATGGATAAAAAATACATTAAAAACGACACTTATGCTTACTCCATTCTATCAGAAACAATATTAAATAAAGAAGGAATTTTTAAAAATTTCTTCTTTATAACTTATTAAATTCAAACACATACACCTGGCAACAAAAAAGTTCATTAATTTTTTTTCAACTAAGAATATTTTTGTCCAATACAAAATATACTTTATAAATGTTTTAGTGGATTAAGTATGATTTAGTGCTGAATCCTAAGATGTGGTTTCTGAAATTTTCTGTTGCTTATACAAATTTCGTATCATGATTTATGTACTAACGTAAGGTGATTGCATTAGATTATATTGCTTAAATGCCTTTTATACCTCTTAAACTTGAAATATTATATGAAAGTTTATCATCAAAATCCTTTCAACCTAAGCGAACTTTTACAAGAAGAACTTTACCCTAAAGCTGATTATTTTTCTGCTTCTATTTTTGAATGTCAAACTTTAAATGAAAAAATTAACAACATTTTCTATATTAAGAGAGACATACAAAGTTGGTGGCGAATTCAACTAAATTTG
>NDXZ01042024.1:0-26637 GCA_003055125.1 Paykullia maculata | reverse complement strand
GCGATCAAACAAGTATAACGTTGCACTCTTAGGGAGTGCGTACGAAACAAATGTACTATGCCATCATACCTTAGAGTGTTAAATATTCAAAAAGAAGGAAGTCCATTTTTATCCTTTGCTCAAACATTTTGCTTAAATATATTTTAATTGTTGATTGGAGATGCCCCGTTAACATTTAACAAAAAATTTTTTTTTGTGTTTTTATATTATTTTTTGCCAATCTTTTTAATGCTTTTGTGACGATTATCTTTTTATTTTATAACCCAGCAAAACTTGAAATGCTTTGTAATAAGTTAAGATGATAAAACACTATAGTTGCACTTCAACCCATTATTTTAACACCGCGATTTCATTGAAGGCAAGAACTAACCTTGCTCGCTTGGTTTGTTTCAAGCTTTAAAACCTTTCAAAGCGATTTTATTTTATTTAAAGTTAGACATTAATTGATAAAAACTAAAACAATTTATTTAGAAAATACATTTTTTTTAATTATCCTCGAACGTAATTCAAAATAGAATGCAGAACCTATAGTTTTAAACGTTTGACGTTGTGTTTGCTAGAACTTTGCAATTTTGGTCTCCTATTCCAAACAGCTCATACTTTTGTTACGACATTGAAAAGCAATCGAATTTAAGTTCAATGGTCAGTTGACAACCACAAAATGACATTTAGTAAAATAATCAGACTTAAAAAGTAATAGCTGTTAGTTGCCAATTGTTTTCTTCAAAAACTTATTTAGCAACTGGCAAAAAAACGAAGTTTCGTTTGCTATCGATAATCGACCCATTTTCTCAAATTATATCTCAGCTAGAGCATGATTTGCATTAATTTCTACCGAAATACGATGGCTTTTCAAAACGGGTTTCTTATAAAATAAATTAAAACTTCCCACACCTTACTTGGTACAGTCTTCATTAACAAAGCTTTTAAAAACTTTATTGTTTACGTTTCAATAGAAAGGCACATACTTTCTGGAAAAAATACTACTAACGCAATCTAGTTTAAAACGATTGGAATTAATACATATACCCAATATATAAAGAAAAATAAGAAAACAAACAAATAATGAAGCAACAAAAATGCATTTTTAAACCCATAGAAGCCCAAATTTGTAATTAATTGCTATCCAACATATTTTATTGAGAACAAAATTTGTCTTCCAAGTAGTAATTAAAAAAAAAAAAAAACATTAAAAAATAATTCAACAGACTCATAAATCTGCAAAATTTCAATATTCAATAATGGCAAATACTTTTTATAGTTAAAAAAGTATATTATATTGGGAACAATAGTTAATTGCCTTTAAAGCTTCAAAAATTGTGAAAATAGAATTTTTCTACATACCTTACCCTTTAACAGACCAACTACTTCATATTGAATCTTGAAATCTTTAATATTGATTCTTGAATTTTAATTTAAGCAAATCTGAAATTTTTTAATAAAAGAATTTGTTGCGTTACTTATACAAAAATGCTTAAAAAAGTAATTTGATATATAAAAACAGTAAACAAAAAAGTGAATTGAAAGAAAAACATAAAAAACAACTTATATAATACGTACACCATATTGAGCGCAATATTTTTGCAAAGCCTGTTTATGATTATCACTAATGGCTGACACCATCTGTGATACTTCGCCAGGACGAGACTGTGCTAATTTTGCCAAGCAATCGGCCAAAAATTTACGCCCATCTGACACTTCTGGCAGAAAATCTTGAGTTTTCGGTTGAGCATAGCTTAACTGGGAAAATGCTGCCTGGTAGCCAGTAGTATCGTCAGGTTCAACAAAATTGTCTCCTTCCGAACTAGTTTTATCTGGAGGCAATTCAAAGAGCTCAACCAAAGCTTGCAAGAGTCTCGACCAGTTTTGATTGTAGGGTGATGCTAACATGACAGGACATTCGCAGAGTATTTTGGAAATGCCGACAGCAACAATTTTACGTTCCAATTCAAGGGACACTTTAGCCATATCTGGTATAAATACGCGATCGATTACCATGCCAAACATATTGGCTTGTATTTGATCGATGAGCTCTACCAAAGCTGGAGCTCCTAATTTTGCGGTGTAGAAGCAGAAGAAAACAATTATACCTTTAACGTATTTGGTAGTCTTTGACAAGGACAGACGTTGAAATAATAAAGCAAATATTTGACGCATGCTGGTTTGTAGATCATTCGTTGGGTAAAAGGTCAAAAGATTTTGCAAAAGGTGAAAGCCTTCATGATCGTTGGCCTTCGAAGCGATCATTTTTTGGAATATACCCAAAATGGCATTCTAAAAAAACAAAAGCTTATTTATTGTACATATGTACAAACAAACATATGATAGAAAAAAAAACTTACCAATTTCTCCATGGCAGCTATTTGTGGTGAACCTTGTTTAATAAACACACATAGCAGACGTATAAGAGGTGTAACATTGCCAGATCTATCCCATAAGGGAGGAGCTAACAAACAAGGAAATAAAGCCCAATATGGTTCGGGTATTGTACCGGAACCTTCACGTATTTCTAAAAGCAAAGACAACATTTGGAATACATATGGCATAAATTCCAAAATATCTTGCTGTAATATGCCCTGGAAAACGGGAAACAATACTTCTTCAAAAGAACTAACAGCAGCAGCTTCAGTTTTGCAAACAATTCTAATTGTGGAAAAGAAAATTATAATATATAATATATTTTGATTTTAGTTCAACTTACTTGATCGCTAGAGAAATAGTTTCAAACAAATAATGATTAAAATGGGGCCTAGAGGGATTTTTAGCTACCATTGTTAAAATTTCGGTTAAACGAGGTAAAGCCACACCCATAAATGGCAAAGAGTGCTCTTGCAGAGATGAAAAACTTCTCATTATAGCTTTCATTACATACTCGTTTTCGTTAGAGCCAGTCAAAGAAAGAGTAGCAAATAAGCCACCCAGAAGATCATTAGCCATAGGTGCTAAATGTTGTGGTCCAATTCTAAAGTAAATTTAAAGTTTCAAAATATAATCATAAAGATAAAAAATCGCATTGCACTTACAGTAAAGCATTTGTGGGACCTCTTATGGTGAAAATTCGCTCTAGAGCACAAGCAGCATAGCTATGTACCACAACACTTTCGGCTGGCAGATGCCGTATTAAATGAGGCATGGCTGCCAAGAGAGTTTGTTGACCCAATAAACTACGAAATACCATAACGAATTTAAGAGCCGCCGATTTCAAAACGGGAAGCTCGTTAACTGTTTTTATTATAAATAAATTAAATAAAAAAATTGTCTATTAATAAATAAATTTAAACTTACTATTTGGCCTCTCCAGCTCGGGCACAATTTGTTGGGCACAAAATTCTGGTAAAGGCACCAACTCTGAAGCTTGTGTAATACCGTGCTTTTGGGTACCACCACGTGAAGCAAATGATGTTACCAAGTAAATTGCTGTATCCTTGGCACGCCAGTTAACCGCAGGATTTTCTTTATATTTTGCCAATAAAATGTCTAAATATTGACCAAAAATGCCAAAAATTTTTGCTTCGAAATTTTGGGACAAAGTCTTAACCAAATCACAAGCTGCTCGACGTCGAGTGTCAATGTCGGAACCCTCTATATCACGACGTATATATTCTTCGGGACTGTCCTCGAAAAGTTCTTCGTCGGACTGACGAAAATCCAAATTGGGTATAACTACCTTTTCACAAATATTGGCTAAAATTTCGGGATTTTCGAAAATTTTGCGGTATTGAATACGTTCGGCCACCACCGACAAGAATTGTAAAGCATTGGAGACCAACTATTATAATTTTAAAATGAAGTTATTATACTTACTACGCAATTAAAAAAAAAAGAATTCAAACTTACCGCATCATATTTTGTTTGCATACCAGTTTTAACCAACAATTCCCATACAGCCGTAACAAATGTCTCCATGTAAGGCGCAAATTCTTCCTCATATTTTTGGGCATACATGCCAATGTTTTCACACACTTGTGAACGCAAATGTTCTAATACCCCAGCATCCTCATCGTCACCCGTATGCAAGCAGGGCACATCAACAGTAAGGAGTTCATGGAAAACCTTCATCCAGGTGGCCATATTATCCTCAAAGAATTCCGGCAAATCTTGTGAATTCAACGAAAAGAAGACTTTACAAACCAACACCAAGGAGCCGTAAATGACTTTTAATGCCTCCGTATTGTTGTCGTGAACTTTCGTCAATTGCATTGTAGCCAAAAGTAAATCGGTTAAAGGCTTTGCCATACGATCCAATACCAATTTGATTTCTTCCCAAAGATTTTGTGATTTGAATTCGTAGCGATAACGTTTAAATAGTGAATGGGCCGTTTGTAGTACACCATTTATGACATTAAAATCTCCAGTGGCAAACTTATCAACCATTTCGTCGATAAGTTGTGGCCACTTTTTGGGAAAATCATATTTTCCAATTATACTTACGGCATCGCTCAGTTGTTTTTGTAGAGCGGGTGGAGAACGTAACATAAGCGTGACAATCAGAGTTTTAATGGTGTTTCGATCATCAATATGTATTTTATCGGGAATTTCAGAGTCCTATAATAAGCGGGAGTTAAGAGTATAATGATAATTTTAAGGTTTAAGTAAAAATAACTTTGAAATGTGAATTTTATGCCTCTTTTAAATAAATAAAATAAAAAACACGTTTTTTTTTTATTACTACAACAAAATTTTAGAGTTATTCTAGTTATTCTATTCGAACTTAAAAAAATAAAAATGTTTCCCATAGACATACGAATATAGCTAAATTAACTCATTCACTTTAAACAAGAATAAATACAATCTTACTCTCTGGAGGAGGGCTAAAACGATATTTGCCAAAACAAAATCTTTTTAATCATCTCACAATCTTATATGAGAACAGATAAATACTTGAATATGCTAAAAACAAAAAGAAATCCTAAAAAAACATTACATTTTTTTGCGGTAGTTAAAAAAAACCCGGGGTTGAACCTAATGTAGGTACATAAAAAAACGGTATTCGAACAATTTTAACAATATTACTTGTGAATTTTTTTAACAATATCTCCTTGATAACATAAAAAAGAATACCAAAGCATTAAATTTTCAAATCCAAAAAAAATCCTCTTTAATGCAAAACTACAATAAAGTTTGCGTAAACATTACAACAAAAAACTTCCACCATGGCGCAGTATGCCTGCACGCTGCTATCCATAATAAAAATGAGTCATTTTGGCCTTGCCAGCATAGGTACTTACCTCATTTATAGCCCAGTTACGTTTAATGTAATTTTTAAAAGCAATGGAACCAGCCACTCGTATTGTCATATCCACATCGGCCTTGTCTATTAAATTCAATAGCAATACCGCATAATTACGTTGAATTTCTGTAGATTCTAGCAATTTCTCCGCTTAAAGATTTAACAAGTAACTATGTATTAGCATAATAGCCATATAATTTATACTTGAAAATAAATACCTGGTCTTCTAATATTGGGATCAGGACTTAAAGTTTGTTGCAAATAGCCGGCAAGCAGTTGCAAATTTTCATTATTAACCTCCATTATGAAATTCTAAGTAGTTTATTGCAGAAAATGTATAATTTACTTTCTTCTCGAATTAATTAAAAATTAACACAAATTTCAGATTTTTTAAGGAATTTTTAGCTTTTGCGAATTATTCTTTGTAATTTTTTGACAGTTTTTCTTTACACTTTCGCGGAACGATACACATGTGAGCGAGAGAGTTGTGAAAATAACTAATGATAATTAAATAATCCGTTGGTTTATTACAACAAGCACCAACGCTGGGGTGATGTTTTTTGCGCACAACCGTCTTTAACTTGGCAGCACTTTTGGAATGTAATGCTGCCATACCAATGGCTGAAAAAAATGGTTAAACTACACTCTAAATAATTTTTAGAACCCTCAAAAACATATCTTGTCATCTTTACAAAAGTTTAGAATAATAATTTTGGACTTTAAAATACAACAAAAGATTTTCTTTTAGCATGTTAACCAGTCGTTTTTTACAATTTCATCCAAAAAATTATTTCCAAAATGCTGATTAATTCAAGTTTTTTATGGACATTTTTTTTGATATATAAATTTCTGAGAAAAAAAAATAATAATATTGAAAGTTTTTCTATAAACCTTTCTCCGTTTATTAAATCTTTGTGTTAAAGAAAATTAAAATATCATTATCTTTTTTTTAATTTTTAGTTCAAATATTTAGAAAGAGATACAAAAATCTGAAATTTTTTATTGTTTAAATACACTTTTAGTTAAAATTATTTTTATATTAGAATTTTAAATGTTTTTTACGAACTTTAATTTGTTTTAAGACAATTTTTTTGGTTTTATTCTGGCTCAAGTTCATATTAAATTTCTTAGAAATTTAATTTTTTATTGTGATAATGAATGAATAATAATTATTTTTAAACATTATTTTTTTCCAGGAAATTATTTCAGAAGGATTAGGCATGTTTATACAAGTTACTAATATTATTGTTGTTGTGGTTTTGCCAGTAGTTATTATGCATTTAAAAGCACACATGTTCAGTTTGAGTAAGTAATTTTAAATATAAGACGATAATATTGTTTTGCAATAGCTTTCTTAATTTGCAGTGGGTGCTTCAACGATATGTTTCTTCTATTCTATTTTGTTCCTAAAATTGTGGAGTTATGTCCAAGTTAATATGTGGTGTCGTCAAACGTGTTACACCAAACAATATAATCCTCGAAAGAGACGTCCTAGTATAACATTGGCACAATTAAGTGAGTTGTTTTTAGCAATATTTTAAGAATATATGAAACTGATACTCGTTAACTGATTTATTTAGAGAACGGTCTATTAGATGAAGAAGAGAAGGACGAAGATGTTCCAGTTTTAGTTCATTACCCTCATAACTTGTGCTATAAAGATTTATTCTACTTCCTTTGTGCCCCCACTTTATGCTATGAATTAAACTTTCCTCGCACTACCCGTATTCGAAAACGTTTCCTTTTAAAACGTATTCTAGAGGTAGTTTTTGGTGTAAATGTTGTTATGGCACTATTCCAACAATGGATTATTCCCTCCGTGCGTAATTCTCTAATACCATTTTCAAATATGGATGTGGGATTGGCAACCGAACGTTTATTGAAATTAGCGGTAAATTTTGAATTAAAAAAATTGTCAATAAATTAATTTTTTATATCTTTAGCTACCTAATCATTTAGTTTGGCTGTGCCTTTTTTATTTAACATTTCATTCATTTTTAAATGCTGTTGGAGAAATTTTACATTTTGCGGATCGTAATTTTTATAACGATTGGTGGAATGCTAATAATATTGATACTTTCTGGAGAACATGGAACATGCCAGTGCACCGGTAAAAAATTAATACATAAGAGTTTCAAACAATATTGTTAATTTCTCTTATCTATAGATGGTGTGTAAGGCACTTATATATTCCTGTAGTACGAATGGGATATTCCTCAAGGCAGGCTTCCACTATCGTTTTCCTAATCAGTGCATTCTTTCATGAATATTTGGTAAGTTTGTTTTTAAAGAATACCTAAATTATATATACAAAATTTTTTTTTTTTAATTTCCAGGTTTCCGTTCCTCTGCAAACCTACAAAATTTGGGCTTTTCTCGGCATGATGTGTCAAATTCCCTTATCTTCTATTTCGAAAAATGTGGAACGGTCTTTAGGTCCACGTATGGGAAACATCATTGTTTGGGCTGCAATAATACTCGGTCAGCCGTTATGTATTATGATGTATTATCATGACTATGTTATTACGCATTTTAAAGATACCTTAAATAGTACCGTTTATAAAGAGCTCTAAAAGGTTTTTGTTTCCGATTTTAAATAATTCAGGTACTTATGGCATAAATCAATCACGTAAATAATTGTATTTTTAAATAACATGAAAGATAACTAATTGCATTTAAAATAAGGCAATTATTTATTAATCCGTTCTTATTTATATGTTGCATATTAAAATTTTAAATATGAATTAAGAAAACAATGTTAAATTTATACATAAGAAAAATGTCGATTGCGAAGTTTAGTTTGTATTTAAATACTAATTAAAGTTGTTACAAAATATTTTTGTAAAATTATATTAAGAGTTAACAAAAGTGTAAATAAATTAATTTAAAAAAAAAACAAATATATTTAATACAAAAAATATTTAAAGTTCTCTGTTTACTGATTTTTTTATTATAAACTAACAAATTGCATAGGATGATACAAAAAGTTATATTGACAAAATTAAGATAATTTTTTAAGTTTTTTTTAATAAAAAAGAGCAATATGGTAATTGTACAAAGGCTTTTGGACTTTTCGAAAGCCGTTATTTTTATTCATCTGATATCTTATCCATTTTTCTGCCTAGTGCTGTGCCTACAGATATTTAAAATATATATAAACATATATATTTAAAAAAAATTTCGAAGTTGTGTTTGTTTCAATTTTTATTTCATAATTTATTTCGTATTTGTATCATAACAAGATTTTTCACTTAAATAAATGACTAAATTACGTTTCTTGTGTGTACTAGAACACAACGACCTTTTCAAATGTAAAAATTAATCAAGCATTTTTTTAGAAAAAAAATATTACTGTGTTTTTAATTTAATAAAATTTATCAGCAAAAGAAAAAAATTGTTTGTTGTGCCTTTTTTGTAAATATAAAACAGCTGACTTTATCAAGTTAGGCTGAATTCACCCATTGTGTCTGAACAAAAATTTTGCACGGACAATTTTTTTGTTATATTGAGTTTCAAAAAGAGAGACATCAAACTCAATATAAAAAATTTGTTCGTACGAAATTTTTGTTCAGACACAATGAGTGAATTCAGCTTTAGTGCTAAGTTTTTCGACAACATAATTTTTATTGTTTGTTTTTTTATTTTTATTTTTTCATTTTCTTAAACATGTTGCGGAACTGTTGTTATTTTCTCATAATCATCAAACTGCAATTACCTCAAAATGCACCATGGTGTAGGACAAGACAATTATATAGGTTCTATGAAATTGTCTGGTTTAAAAGTAGTAACTAGTAAGAGTAAAATAAACTAGATTCCAAAATTGTTTATATTTTAATAGTTACCAGATATATCTTTATAATTTATAGCTTAAAAGAAATTTTTATTATACTTAAATGCTGTGGTTATATCTCACTAGGGAACCTTTTAAAACTTTATGTTATTCATTGCCTAAAACTATTTTGTTAAGTGTAAAAATATTGCCAGTCTGTTTTAAAATTCTCCCGGCATCAGTCTGGTAAGCATTATAAAAACAATGCATACAAAAAAAGGTCGCTATAGTTTTTTTCCGCCGTCTGTCTGTGCAAAAAAATTTTTCCTGTGGAATATTTTTAAAAGCAAATAAAATTAAATAAGTCTGTATAAAGTTGTTAAAAATCAGTTGCTAAATATTTTATGTGAATTGTATAGATTTCTTTAAAGAAATCGTTTGTAAAAACAATAAAAAATCTGGCAAATAAAGCGGCAAACATTTTAATAAGGTGAGGTTAGAAGAGTTTTCCCTTAAAATCGTTTTAGGTTTGTTATACTTCGCTTTTGTACGGCATCGAAAATTTTATTTTCTCTAATTAAAATCGTTTTTGTGCGTCAAAGAAGAATAAAATTCGGAAAATGTTTGTGTAATTTTCTCTCAGTAGAATTTAGTGCATGTGTTTTTTGATAGCACGGGCATTAATATCAAGAAAAATTAAAATTTTCCAATTCAATAAAAATGTTATTAATTTCTAGAAAAGTAATTCCGGTATCCGCAAAAAATCAAGTTTTGTTGGCAAGGAACTACCAAGTGTTACATCAAAAACTAAGAGATTTATTAAATAAAACTTCAATTTTCTCAGCTTTAGCAGCAAACAGTAATGTAAATAATATTTTTTTTATAAATCTTAAATGATATATTTAATTTGTAATATTTTTAATTTGTTCAGAACATGAGTGGACGCCAACGTGGAGGTGGAAACGGTAGTCGTTATGGCGGTGGAGGCTATGGCGGCGGTGGCTTTGGTAGCCGTGGTGATTATGACAACTATGGCGGAGGATTTAATGGTGGCGGTTATAATGGAAACAATGGAATGAATCCTTACGGAAATAGTAAGTTTTTGTTATAAACAATTTAAAATAATTTTTTTCGTTTATAAATACCTTTTCACATAATTGACATTATTATAAATATGCATATACTATATAAAATATACAGTCATTGTGTAATTACATAGGTACCCTTACAGGATCAGCTGATATTCAGTCAATCTTATCCTATAGTCAAAAATTATAAAATCTCGTAGTTTTGAATTGTCAAACTTTAAATAAGTACACTTATAAATTTTAGAATGATCCTTTTACATTGACTTTAAATCTATATGATTTAGTTTCTTTTGATTTTTTTTTTTTAACTAATGCAAAACATTGTCCTAAAGTTGATAACAATTTTAGTTAAAAAAGCAGTAGTAGTATTGAGTGTGACATTGAATGAATACTGTTGAAACGTAAAAAACTCATGCAAATGGCGTGTAAGCTCACCTCTTGATAGAAGAAAACTTTTTACTGTATCCACTGAGTTGTATGTAAATTGCAAACTTTAAACTCATTTTCTGCAAAACTAGTTTTTTTGAGTTATGACGTTGTTTGAGTTTCAAAATAATAACGGTGTTCAAAACAATAGGAGCAATGGTACCAAATATTTTGTCAAGTTAAATTTATTACTGTGATAACTTATATATCATCTGATATGCGAACGTTAGTTACAACGGTATGTAAAAAATAAAACCCATAAATGATTATAATAAAAGTTGATTATAAAAATAGCAGCGTTACAGGATTTTTTTAAATTACTGTGTTTAAGTATTAAATTCGTTTAAGGAATTAAAAAGTAAGTACATAATAATAAGTAATACGTAAACCTCTAAACTTGTTTTTGTTTTAATAATATGCTTTTGTACCGTAGAAAAGCGAAAGTTAGTTCAAAGTCTTCCAAACCAATGGAAAAGTTATAGGAAAATTAAAAGAAATACTATTTTGTTTAATTTAAATGATTAGAAATGCATTATTTTACAAATACTAACCCGAGATAAATAAATAAATAAAACATCAAGTGTGGATGATCGTCGCATAGTTCGATTAGGCAAAACAGATTCTTCGGCGTCATCAAATACGACTCAAAACGAGCTTAATTTGTATGTTAGCAATGTGGTTATTCGTAGGCGCTTGATTGAAAACCAATTAATGGCAACAAGTCTTCGAAAAGTGCCATTGTTGACAAAGAAGCAAGCAGCCTTAGTGAAGAAACATATCAATTGGCCAAAAGAAAAGTGAATGAATATATTATGGACTGATGAGAGTAATACTATTTTGTTTGTTGGAACTAGATCCAGACAGCACGCCTGACGTCCTCCCAATACGGAATATCAAGCGCAATATACAATAAAATTCGTAAAGCATGGTAGAGCAACTTAGTCATATGGGGATGTTTTTCATACAACGGAGTTGGTCTAACACACCAAATAAACGGTATCATGGATCAACGTGTATATGTATGTGAATATCATGAATGAGGTTATACTGACATATGCAGAGTGAAATATACCACTATGTTATTAACAGAAAAACGACCCAAAACACCAGTAAATTGGCAAAAGGGTGGTTTTTAGCCAATGGGGTTGAGGTTATGTGGTGGCCTGCTCAGTCTCCTCCCATAGAACAACTATAGGGTGACTTTAAGAAATGCGTTGACACTTAAAGACCGTCTAATGTAAACGAATTGTGGGATGTGGCAAAGTATTCCAGTAAAACGATGTTGAGTCTTAATTGACTCCATGTTCCGTAGATATAACGAAGTAATTAAAGAACAAAGGCAATTCCACCACGTATTAAAAGAAAATAACTTTCCAGAATTTTTTTATGTTTATAGTATTTTTAGTTTTAGAAATATACAAATAAAAATGTGCACCTGTTATTTTGAACATAAAAATTTAAGGATAATTTTGTTAAAATGTATTTTTCTTTCATACTATAGCATCAATTTATTAATAAATTTCAGTAAAAGTTTAAGATTAAGTAATTAGTTTTATAAAAAAACTGAAATATAATTTTGTTTTTTTTTTTTAAATAAAGGTAAAGTTTATTTTTTAAGTGGAACCGCTCCTTTTTTTGAACACAACTGTACATATGTATGTTGTGCAGTTGGGTAATATATATATATTTAGACTTGGACGTCTATAACGTTTTTAATATCTGTAAACAATATAAAAAATGTTAACTTAAATGTATATCCTTTTTACATACCATAACGCAGTGCACAATAACATGTGCAGCAATGATCTAATGCATATAATGAATGCAATGGCTAGTGGTTTTAATATGAATCCACCACCACCACCACCAATGCTTATGGGCTGTGGCGATTTGCGTGCTCATCATGCTGGCATGTTTGTGGAGCTGACGGGGCGTTTAATTAAAAAACGTGTAACACGTTTTATGGAATTGCGAGATCGTGGCAACAGTGCATGTCAATTAGTTATTTTAGAGGATAGGGTAAGCAGTTGGTAACATAAACTTTGTATTTGTATTATGAACATAAAATTTTAGCATCCTCGTGTGGCTCGTCGCTTAATAAATATGCCTGAGAATACGGCGATCTCCGTAGTTGGTTTGGTAACAAGACGGCCGCGAAATTCTTGTAATCAAACCATGCCCACAGGTGAAATTGAGGTTGAGGTACAAGATATACTTAACATTGATTTCAATGCAAATTCAAAGAGAGCTGGTGATAAACGATCTTATAGTACAATGGCTCAACAAAATAGTACAGCTATTACCAGCACAGAATATAAAATTGCTAGTAAGTTTTGTCGTATATTTTCTTTATAGACAATTGACTTATTTTTTGTCTTTATTAAAGAATCTGAAAATTTATTGAAATATTTTGAAAATCGTGACATAACCTGTAATGATTTAAGACGTCGTGATATTGGCAAAGATGTTACTTTAGTAGGATGGGTTCCTACAGGCATGACTAATAAATTTATGCAATTAAAAGATGGTTATGGTCAAACGCAAATTATAATTGAGGATCAAGCTGTACGTTGTTTTCTTTTTTTAGTTTTGATTGATTTAGCTTTATTAATTCAATGATTTTTTAATTCAGATGCAAGATACCGTAACTAGTGCTCCAGAGGGTACAGTTATTCAAATAGCTGGCAAAGTTTTAGGCAGACCTAGACAGAATATAAATATGGTAAGTATTTATTAAAAGTTTTTTCAAACACAGTTCTTTTTGTGTACTTGTAAAAAGTATATTTAAAAATAAAACTGTGAAAGGTATGATTTAAAAAAGTACCATAAAAAAATTGCAAATCTGTTTAAATTAGAAATATGATACTGGCGAGGTTGAAGTAATGGTTGACAGTGTTAAAGTACTTAACCCCGAGGAGGCATATGATGGACCTATTAAGGATAAGGGTAACGTAAAGAAACTTTCAATTAATGATATTGATGAAGAAGCAGAAGCAGAAGGTGAAGGTGAAGCTAAAAATGGTGAAGCCGAAGAGGAGGACGGCAATGCAAAATCAGCTGGCTCTGGAAATATAATTAAAGTTGCGGATCTTAATAAATTCGCTAATCGTACACATACTTGTGGCGAGCTGAACAGCAATAATATTGGCGCAAAGGTGACATTATGTGGCTGGTTGGAATACCAACGTATGGGTAAATTTTTAATACTTCGTGATGGTTACGGTCAAACTCAAGTATTGATTACCGAAAAGACAACGGGCTTAGAGAATCAAGAAGAGGGTATATCATTGGAGTCTATAGTTAGGGTTGAGGGTACTGTTATTCCTAGGCCTTCAGCAACAATAAATCCCAAACTGAAAACTGGTCACATTGAGGTGGATGCTGAAAAAATTGAAATCATAAATCCAGCTAAAAAGAATTTGCCATTTGAGGTGCGTAAATTTAATAGAGCTGGAGAACGTTTGCGTTTAACACATCGTTACATAGATTTGAGGTAAGTTTTTTTTTTGTAAATTATTTTGTAGAATTGCTTGAATATTTAATATTTGCCTATAGATTTAAGGATATGCAACATAATTTGCGTTTACGCTCTCAAGTTATAATGCGTATGCGCGAATATCTCATCAACTATTTGGGCTTTGTGGAGGTTGAAACCCCCACTCTATTTCGACGCACCCCTGGTGGTGCTCAGGAATTTGTGGTGCCTACTCGTAAACCGGGTCATTTTTATTCTCTCGTCCAGAGTCCTCAACAATTTAAACAAATGTTAATGGCTGGTAGCATTGATCGTTATTTCCAAATTGCACGCTGTTACAGAGATGAAGCTACTCGTCCTGATCGTCAACCTGAATTTACCCAACTTGATATTGAGTTGTCGTTTACAAGTCGTGACAACATAATGCAGTTGATCGAGGAAACTCTACGTTATTCATGGCCCAAAGAATATTCGAAAATGCAAACACCTTTTAAACGCATGACCTATGAGGATGCAATGGAGAAATATGGTACCGACAAGCCAGATACACGTTTTGATTTAGAGGTATGTGTGTGTTTTTTTATTATTTTTTTATTTCAATTATTTTGTATATAAATATTTCCGTTAACTTTCGCTTGTAGTTGACTAATGTCACCGAAATTGTTAAAAAGAATGAAACACTTGTTGAAAAATTCAAAAATTTTGGCGCCTATGCTTTAATTTTACGTGGCAATGGAGGTTTCTGGAATAATTCAGCTCGTAAACATTATGAGAGTCTTTCCAAAGAATTCTCGGGTACCTTGTTTGTGCGAAAATTTTTGGTGAGTCAAGAAAAAAATATGCATATGTATGTATATATATATATATATATTATAATATTGTTGTATTGTTTTTTTTTTTCTTTACTTTTTCTTAGCAATACAAAGATGTTATGGAACGTTTAACTAATCTTTTGACAGCAGATGTAGCATCGGAGTTTATTTCCAAATACGATATAGAAGAAAATGATTTACTATTTTTGGGTATTGGTGAAAAAGTTGAAACGGTAAGTTTTAATTTTTTTGTTGTTGTGTTATAAAAAACAAAGTTGAATTGGAAAAACTTGAATGCAAAAAATAAAAAGAAACTTAATTGGTCGATTAAATTACAAATGAAAAATTTTAAATGTGATATTAAGCAACATATTAAAAAACACACACAAAAAGACATGATTATATTTTTTTTTTTTTTAAGAACAGAATTGCAAATGCAATTTGATAAATATGTAAATTTGTGAAAACATTTTGTGGTCATGTGTTCAAATTTTTTTAACGTCATTAAAAGTAGATCATTATACAAACAAACTACAAAAAGAAACAAATTTTTAGGCCTTTAATTTCAACATATCGTCAGATAAAATGCAAAACGCCCTATCTAACAAAAATTCAAAATTGATTTTTTTTTTATTAATTCTGGTCTGTGATGTCAAAATACGTTATTTTGCAAAACTTAAAAGTTTTCCGACAATTGGCAACGGTTTAACTAACATAAGAAAAATTGCCTATCTACATATGCGATTATTTATTAAGTGTAACTAACACTTCTCGTATACGACAATTTGTTTCAAACGGTAAATTTATTGAAAAACTTTACAGCACTTTTTTTTATTTATTCGTATTTTGTAACTTGAGCTGCGTCTTTATTTTTTCTCTGCAGCTAACTTAACACTTTTAAATGTGGGTAGTTTTCGCATAATGGCTTTAAATTAATTGAATTTATTTTTTGAATTTGCATTTACGTTCATACATAAGAAATTTTTGTTTATCAATTTTTTATTCCTTCAAATTAAACAATTTAAAAATAAAAAAATAGCTGGCCAACCAGCCCGCTTGTCCTGAGATTTAAAAATGATAAGACTAAAGTAAAAAGTAATTGAAACAAAATTGTTCAATTAAAGATTGATAAATCTTAACCAGGGTTTTTATAAAATCCAATTGCAGTCGTCGTTTAAAGGGCATAAACGTTCAATAATCATTAACAGAAACTTTTTGCGATTGTTCTAGCTTAAGCTATAAACAAATAAAAATTAAATTAACGAAACAATTTTTTTCTTTTCTCTTACACTTAAAGCAAAAACTATTGGGAACAATTCGTCTTGACTATCAGGACTTCTTAATAGATAATAGCAAAGCTCGTAAATGTTATGACAATAAGTTTGTATGGATAATTGATTTCCCATTGTTTGAAATAAATCCTGCCACGGGTAATATAGAGAGTGTTCATCATCCATTTACCGCTCCCCATCCGGACGACATGGAGGATTTCGTAAATTCTAAATCGGAAGATTTAATAAAAATACGCTCCCAAGCCTATGATTTGGTATTGAATGGGCAAGAAATTGGTGGTGGTTCGATACGTATACACGATCGTGATATGCAGCATTTTATCTTGGAACAAATTTTGAAAGTACCACACGAACATTTGGCACATTTACTGAATGCATTGGAATCGGGCTGTCCACCACATGGTGGTATTGCTTTGGGCTTAGATCGTTTAATGGCGATTATATGCCGAGCTTTATCGATACGCGATGTAATTGCTTTCCCTAAATCTCTTAATGGCCGCGATCCTTTGTCTAGTGCCCCTGTGCCGCTCTCTGAAGAGGACAAATCACTTTATCATTTGTCGATTCTTGACGGTAAAATTGATGAGACCGAAGAAAAAGCCAATGGCCAGGAAGATACTGATCCTGATGCAGCACGTCCACCACCATCACCTTCGGCCATGTTTGATGATCAGCCAACTGGCCACGTAGAAGAGATGGCTGTCGATGAGAAGCCGACCGTTGCAGAGGTAATTCCTAAGGAAGAGAGCCCGGAAAAAGAAGAACCTGTTAAACCTAAACGTGTTGTTAGGAAGAAGCAATAAGCGAAATGAAGCATTATTTAAAATACATCATTATTACCGTCTTGTTTAATTGAGATTTCAACTATGTATTTATAAAAAACATAACTTAAATGGATGTCTGAATTATTGCATTATAACTTACACTATATATTGAAAAAAATATTTATTTCTTTTTTATCTTCTTTCGTGAAAATATTCATAAACTCATAATTTGTTGTAATTTATGTATGTTTATTTAATTATATTCCTTAAAAAGTTTGCTTTCTGAAAATATTTTTTTTAATTTCTCATATCCTTTTTAATTCAATAAATTATCTTCAAACTTAACAAACAATAATGCAACAGAAGTTTTAATTTTGGAATTTTTCCTTATGAATTGAATACAAAATGCGCAATTATTATTTTTTTTTTGATTAGTACACAAATGTAAGTTACCCTTGAAAGCCCGAAATTCATAAGAAGTAACAGAAAAAAAATGTAAGTTTAATTAAAAAATAAACGATGAAATTATTAAAAAATTTTCTTGCCAGTTGTTAAAATTTTACTTTAGTTTCTATTTTTTTTAAGTTTATAATTATATAGACTTATTTTTCTCAAATATTTAAATTTTTTTTGATTTATTTACCTCATAACTTAAACAACCGATTAGATTAAATAATAATTATAAACTAGTTTTTCATGGCTACAGAAACTTGCGCAGCTTTTTTAGCGGCCTTTTTTGATGCTCTCTTAGCTTCTTTAGTTTGGGCATCGATCACACGACGTTTCTTTTTCAATAGCCATTCCTCTTTTTCTTTTGACTGTTTTTCGCGTATTAATTTACGGAAAAGATTGCGATGTCTAGGCTTAACCATGCGAGCCTGTAAACGATGTTCGTCCACTTGGCTTTTGCGTACCAACCGTTTGTTTTCTTTGTGTACTTTACCAGATTGAACGGCCATTTTCTTTTTCTAAAACAAAAAAAAAAAAATCATTTCAAAACGGAAATTTGTGGTTTTTTTATGAATTTAATTGTTAATTACCTCTTCTAAACGTAATTTTTCTTTTACATCCATTACTTCTTCCTCGTCATCTTCACTGTTATCTTCCTCCTCTACTTCATCTTCATTAACATCGTCACCATTATATTGCTCAAATTCTGATTTTTCATCTTGATAGGCTTGTTGCAGCTGAGCATCTATTATATTTTGATTTTCTTCTTCCTTTTCCATTTCGTCGTCATTCTCGGACTCAGCATCACTTTGTTCGTGTGTTTCAATCAATGAGGGGTCATGCAGAGATTTTTCCTCAGGCGGTATGTAAGCATCACGATTAGTTTCAACAAACGGTGACAAATGTGGAGGCAATACCACACCCATAAAGTATTTGTTAGTTGGCAACAGCTGACGTCTATTGACACAGTCAAAAACCCACTGTGGCTGCACATAATCTCTTGAAATGTACTGTTTGTTTAGGCTAGGTCGATCAACTATCTGATGGGTTATGGTCTCGTCAGTTTCATCAAAAATAGCTCCAGGGAACACAGTAGAATCCCACGAGACTACACCGCCAAAAGAACGAATAATTATAACCAAAGGTTCTCGCGGAACTTCACGATTTATAAAGATTTTAAGCCCCTTAAATAGATTTTTTAGACGTGAAATTTCCTGGGCTTCTTGTTTCATTTTTAATACACGTTTGGAGTCACCATCCTGTCCCAACAATTCCAAGTCCATTTCATTTTCCTCCTCATCCTCTTCTACTTTATCAGTGCGTAAAAGTTGAAAATTTAAAGCAGCTATGCGGTCCGAAACGAATGAAGCTTCATCCTTTAGAGTTTCTTCGCTGTCGGCCAAAACACCAGTAGGAAATTGGGGTGGATATGCAAGATTTATGCTGTGATACAAACGATAATTTATGAAGCCCAACATAATGGAGTAAAATTCAACGAAAATAGACATGACTTTAAAGTCAACCTCTGCCTTAGAGTGTGGTTTAAAGGGATAGTAGTGTGGCACAATCCAAGTTACTTTTTGACCTTTGATATCAGCTTGGAAATAATATCCCTTAATAGAAATGAAAACTTTCCGCAACGACTTGGAAGCGATTATGTAGTGCAAAAACTCAATAGTCAAACGACGACACAAGGCGGACTGATCGCGTGGAATCAGTCTTAAGGATGGAAAGGTACTGAACAGAAACAATAAAGTCAAACAATCATCCAAATCTTTAATGCCATCGATAAAAGTGGGATAGCGTTCTTTAACAATATGGTCGATTTTTAATTCTGGATATTGGGCTAAACGTCTTTTTAAATTACGGAAATCTTTAATGGCACGATCACGACCAGTCTTCTTGGCGAAGATCTATAAAACAAAAACCATTTATGTAGTAGGTAACACATACAAGAGTACGTATGAACATAAGTATGTACATACAAACATACATATTAAACAATTCATACTCACTTTGTAGTCACGCAGCGTCCATACAACAGGTTCATGCAATAAAAATCGTATATCTTTAGCATGATACAAAATTTTAATATCTGATGCGCCTTTTTGGGCACGTCGACGATGCTTAGGTTCTCTGGGATAGACCCCTTTAATAATGCATAAACGACGAAAATCATTTAGGGACAATTGAAGTTTTCGCAAAGCAGCTCTGCGTGTTATATATTGTGTAGCCTCGCCGGATTCATACTGCAAATATCAAATTTAATTGTACATAACATCTATTAAAATATATATAATTTATAAATACCTTTCTAGGACGACGCATTTTCGTTTATTATTTCAATTTTTATTCACTTTACGTTACACTAAAATAAAAAACACTACACGTGTCGCAGAGGTCGAAGACGAATAAAAAAGTTGACGGCGGTAATTAAACTAGAGATAGGCGGAAAAAGTGCTACCATAGTATATTTTTTCCCCCAAATAAAATTCAACGAATTATCTTTGTTAGGAAATTTTGTAGTAATAATAGGCCGTATAGGCTGCCGTGATATAAAACAGCTGATGATTTATTGTTTACATTTGTGCCAATCACACATTATTAGATGTGTGCATCCGTGAAAGAAATCCTCTAAACGCTACAATCACATATTTTTGGATAAAAATCGATTTCATTTTAATTTACACAAAAATTACACACTCTGTAAAAAAGCGTTAGATCTAGAAAATTCTGTCACTCACATTTTGTGGCAGATTAGTTTTCTTAAGAAAAAAGAAAAAAAAAAAACCAGAACGAAATAAAAAATAATTTGTGTACATTTTTTTTTTATTTTTTGGCTTTTTAATACCTATTATTAACACACATTTTGTTTGCGTTTTTAGCAAAAACTAAATTAAAAAAAAAAACAATAAGTGAATACTTAACAGTAAATTGTAATGTAAAAGATGTTTTGAAAAAAATCACTCAAAAAAGTCTAATTTTGATTATTAATGATAAATGTTTTATTTTTATTAAAAATCAAACTAAAATTAAGTAAAATTTCAAAACCACTGTTTAATTATCCTTTTTCAAGGGTTTCGTGGGTTTGGTTTCTGGTCGTTTGGGTGTGACATCGTCGTCACTACTTTGGCTAGAGGTAGACGATGCAAGCGATTTACCCGTTGTGGCGGTCTTCCTCTCGGGTATGGTATAGGGAAATTCTTTCTTCTCTGCCTCCAAAACAAACTTAAGTCTTTGTAAAGCGGTGCGATTAATGTGTTCTAGGCAAACATCTTTAATAGAAGTCTTTAAAGTGGCCAAAGCTTTGTCAGCATTGCCCTTGGCAATTTCTATGTCAATTAAGCAGGAATAAGCATTGCCAATGGCTCCTTCGGAAATTTTCGATTCTCTTAATTGGTTGATAACGCTTTGAACCAATTTTTCATCGTTTTGTTCGCGTGCAGTTTGCAAAACACGCTGGAACATCAAGCGAGGTGCACTGGATAAATATTTTTCCCAAATTTGTTTTGAGGCCGCTTCATTGCCAGAAGAAATGTAATGAATCCACAAAACGTTCATGGGTCCCAAGTGATTGTGTTTAGCATAGTCATCGGCTAACTTTTCGACTTAATTAAATAAAATTTTGTAATGAAATTATATATTTTAATTGTAACAAAATAAAAAACTTTAACTTACATTGTCCCACCATTTCTGGATGTTTATCTAAAATACCCAAAGCTCCTCCACGAGGGAATTTCTCAGCCAGTTTTTTAACCTCTTCAGGTGTTTTAGCGCCAGCAATTTCTTCACTTAGTTTCTTGAAATATTGCTCAACTTTACCGGCCTCTATGTTGGCATGACAATAACGATTGTCAAAACTAATAGTACGTTTTTGTTCTTCATTTAATTGTTCGCTTAAGGCATTAAAAGTTTCCACGTCCCCGGCATTGGCAACACGGTTTAGATAGAATTTGAAGACTTTAGGAATAGGAGTGCATTTGTTAGCCAGAAGATCGTTAACATATTTGGTGGCCTCACTTAGGCGATCGCCTTTCACTAATTGCTCAATTAAATGGGATATATCTAAAGTGGATAGTTGCTCTGAGGATGTCAACTTGTTTTTGTAACTAAGAGCTGATTCTAAATCATTATTAATCAAAGCCTTTCGGAACAAGGACAAATTGGAGGTGGCCTTAGTTGATTTGTCAACCGGTTGTTTCTTAACAACATCCTCAGCAGCTTTGGATACTGCTTCAATGTTACTTTTTTTGGTCTTTTGTTGCTTCTCTATCTGGGGCACTACAAATGGTACAGTCATATTCTTAGATTCCAAAAGTTCAGCCAATTTAATAAGAAAATCATCACTGGGGGTTATATTTTCCTCTTGCATTTTAGTCCATAGACCCAAGGCTTTTTCAGCTTCTTCATGTTTGCTATAGCTTAGCAACAGGCTATAGTAGATCTTATTACGATCGATGTGACTTAAATCGCGAGTGGCTTCAATTAGACCTTCTAATGGTTCCACCATGCCCTCGTTTTTGTAGCGTTCACAGGCATTGTCAAAGCGATGGGGGCGAACACGCAATCCGGGTGTCTCCAAAATCTTGCGTGCCTGTCTTATACGGCCACATTCGACAAAGGAGAAGACCAAATCGTATAAACTGTTGATTTCACCATGAATACTTGTGCTCAGATCTGTAACTTTTTGCAAATTAGCCGCATCTTCTGCTTGTATGAGACGGCGAGCCAATTCATTTTTCCAGGGAGTAGCTTTGTATTCCTCACATATCCTTTCAAAGGTCTCAACGGCCTTTGGTATATCATCCCTAATCAAGTGAACCTTAATCAAAGGACCCAGCAAAACATTACTGGGCACAATATAATTACCCTGCACCAACCCATTGAAAACCTTTTCTAATTTATCAACATCACCAGATTCAGCCAACAAATTTAAAATACGCCACATTTTTGAGGAATAACTGTAATTGCTATCAATATCTGCAGCAGCTTGAGTCTTTTTGTTTGCTTCCAGGAATTTTAAAGCCTCCTCCAAACGTTCGTCTTTGATTAAAAGTTCAACAATGCCTACAGTTTTTAAGTTGTCTAAATGAAACTCGGCGTCTTTGGCTTTAGCTTTCTCATAGACAGCTAAAGCATCCGAAGCACGATTATGGCTAGTGTACAAATCAATCAATTGTGCATAAACACCCGAACCCAGCACGTATTTTTCGCTTTCAAGACGCTCAACAACTTGTAAAGTTTTTTCCAAATTCTTGCTGCGAAAAGAGGCAGCCAACAGGTGCCGCTTAATATTTTTAGAGTTCTCACCTCTAGTCTCAACATTGGCTATGAAACGTTCAAGTTCTAAAAGCAATAATACAATTTTTTAATCTATAATTAAAATGCTAGAAATGAAAAAAACCTTAATGAACAAAGAAACATCTTGTGGTAGTTTTATCTTTTAATAACCTTTTGAATGAAGCTCTTGTGAAAAAACTGATTCAAAAACACGAGTTTCAAAAAGCATTTAATGTAAAGCTTTTTAAGAGAACAAAATGTTTTTTGATAAAACATTTAATCATTCATGGAACTCAATTGCTGTGAGTTTTGGAATTGAAAAGAACAGAATAAAAACAATTAATTTTGTGTTATGAATTCTGACATTTCAATTTTTTTAGTCGAATCGAAATACAAATTACCACTAGTTTCGACATTAAAAAGCATTTAATGAGAAACGTTTAATTAATACACAAAAAATGTTTGTAAACAAATTCTTATGCAAAAAGCGCTTTAAAAATAAGTTTGTTTTTAAAGTTCTATTATCTTTCAAAAAAGTGTTTTACCATAAGAAAAGATTTTTAAAGTGTAAAAAAAATTCACCAGTAGTTAAATTTAAAAATAAACTTACCCTCAACGGTTAACGTTTCAATACCCCTCTTCTTGCCATTATTACTTAATTCTTTCAATTCGAGTTCACCTGAGCTCAGTTTACCTAAAAGTTCTGAGATATTAGAAGTCAGTTCGGAGCCTAACTTTTCCGACAATTTAGTAGCGTGGTAGCTGCTAATGGTAAAACCCTGTTGTACTAATTGGGGCAACAGTTTTTCCAACACATCAATGCGATCGGTGCGAAAGTATGAAACTACATCACTCAAGATTTCACCCACCACATCAACGGTGGCAACTTTATTAGATTTTTCCACAGCCTCTTCAGTTTCACTAGCGGCTTCAATTTCTTCAGTAGCTTTTTCGATTTTTTCCGAGTTATTAGCTTGAGCCACCCTCCTTACTTCACCCTCGTATATTTGACGAACACAGCGAACAAAGGCATCATGGTTTTGCGTAATGGCAAAAGCTTTTATCAAAGGTTGACGAAAGGTTTGATGGTTGTAAATTGCGCTGTAATTTTCCATAATATTGGCTGCCTCTTTAATATGATTATTTGATAGGGCTGTGTAGCTGGCAGCTGCAGCAGCAGTACCATTAGAAACACCAGCATCACGCAAGAGGTTAATAATTTTGTCCCAGTTTTTTTCTTTTAGATTGGGTATGACATAATCTCTGATAGTCTCAGCCGATGGAGGAATATTAAAATCATCTTGCATTTTACGTAATATATCAAAAATTTGATTATGTTGCACAGCGCAAATCAAAGGCCAGAAGTAGTGTTGCCGAATAGGTAGACCAGCAGATTTCATTTCGTTTAGAAGAGGCAAAGTGCTGTTTACTAAGCCATGAGTCAGACCAGCCTCAGTGGCAACCAGCAAGGCCTTTTTATTTAAACCTTTAAGGGAAACTTAAAATTAATATCGAATTGTAAAACAGACAAAAATATTTTTCGCTACCTTCATCTTGTAAAGTTTTGCAAATGGACAAGATTTTTTCCACTGGCCTATTGGCCTTAACCAACTGCCGAATAAAGAAAATACCCACATCCACAGGCTGTCCGTCGGGACGTGTACCTATAGGCATTACGCGCAATAATTTAAGGCCAACATCTTCGAAGCCTTTGCTCGTCAATCGTAAAATGGTGTTGACACAATCCTGATTAAACCCAATGGACAGATGGAATTTGTTTAACAAACCGTCAATTTTATCACCATAACCATTAACAGTCAAATGAAAAACAACATCTAGAATGTCTTTATCCAAGAGTAAAATCTCGTTTTTCTCACACTCTGCCAAAGTGGCATTAATGCTGTCAATATCACCATGTCTTCCAAAACAGCAGAGAAGTGTGGTATAAGTATCAGCGCTGGGTTCCAAGCCAGCTTGTTTCATTACTCCCAAAATTCCTTTGGCAGATTCCATATCATTAGCCTGAAAAAATAAAATTATTAACACAATTTTATAAATTTTCCAGATACATTCCAAAATAAGAAAAATGTGTAGGTATGTGTGTAAGAATCACCTGTGAATGTCCCAAAATTAACGAATTAAACACGGCCTCATTGACTGGCAAATTTTTGGCTCTCATATACTCTAAAATCCTAGTGGCACCATCAATATCACCCTGTTGACAGTAGCGTGCAATCAGCCGTTGATAGGTAACACGATTCGGTTCAATTGACTTTGATTCGATTTCAGTTAGAAAATCAGTAGGTGAAAATTGATGTTCATTCTCCAAATAGACACGCAACAAGGCATTGTAATGCGAAATGTCCATCGGTACATTAAGAGCATTTAAAGTCTTCCAAATTTCTTGAACCAAAGCGGTACGTACTTCGGGCATTTCTTCGGGTACCAAATTGCCGCAACATCTAATGACCAACAGTGATTGGGAACTAGTTGCTGAGCGTGTAACACGTATTTCTTCCAAGACATCTTCTATGTCGCGTCTGGATATGCGACCAATACGTCGTACATCTTGATCCAAACGTTTCAATTGTTTGTCTAGAGAGAGATCAGCTTTGGGAGCAGAAGCACCACTGGCAAAACCACTGAAACGAGAGAAAACAAAAACATTTAGCAACACAATTAACTGAGTGTAAGTGAGGTTATGTCATAGAAAACAAAATATTATTTTTCCCCTTATTTCTCTATAAAACTCTAGATAAAATTGTTTTTTTAAAAAACTTAAAAAGAATTATGATTTACATATATTATTTAAACGATTTTTTTAAAAACGATTAGTTTTATTTCAAAATTCCTTTTTATGTTGCGTAAGCTTTTTTAGTGCAAATAAATTCTATTTAGCTGGAGTGAGCACCCTCCCGGCACATACTTACTTCTGAAATTTTGTGCACATGCATGATGTATTCTGTAAAAGTGTACCACTTTCAGTATCGCGTACACTATTTACCACGACATTACGTGTGAAACCAGAAAAATAGCGTAATAATTTGCCGGTTCTTAGGATTGAAGCCATGTTTCTCTTATATATATTTAATTTTTTTTTTACAATTAACAAACAATATTTGCCCGTTGTAGGTACGCAAGTACGATTTCACTGAAAATCGAAAAACAAGTGAAAAAAGAACTGTCAGAAAATCGTGTTTTTTAATTTTTTTTTATAGGTAACATCACTATATAGATAAACTTTTTTATTTACGTTTTTTATATATGAACTTTGGCAGTTTAATATATTAGATGTTTTATTTTATATATGTGGCTTGACAGTTTACTTAAGAAGAAAATGGCCAACAACGCAACCATTAAATTTTATATTTATTATAAGAACATGTGGTAGTATTGCCAACTGAGTTGACATGGTACTGCCAGCTTTAGATTATTATTAGTTTTTAAGTATTACAGGCATGAACCAATTTATTATTTGTGGTTTGTTAGTGTTCAAAATTAACTTTCCTAAATTGTGCAATATATTTTTTACAAATGTTTATGTAGTGGTTAATTTAAATTGAAAAACAGCAATAATTTAAAAAATTATTATTATTTACATTTGCAAAGATTTTTAAAATTGTGAAAATTATTATTATTTACAAAAAAATAAATTTTAGTCATAACAAAAGAAATTTAATAAAACAGTTTAAGGATATTTCTTAACATTGGTAAATTTATATATTCTTATTCAAATAAATTAAAGTAAGGTTAAGCAATATATTAAAAATCTATATCAAATATAGACAATATTTGGTATACAAATTTTAGTATTAAGCATATCAAATTTAGTTGACTCAATGGCTGACCTTGGACGGATCATTATCGCTCTACTGACTTGAAAATAGATCCTTACACAATAAGTATATTCTTAGGTAGGTGTCGAACTTTTCTTTATTTGCGTAGTAATTTATATATGTATGGTGGTTATATAGAAACAAAATATCTTCTTTTTATATATATATGTACATATGTATTAAAACTAGTAAGAGCGTTATATTCGGCTATACCG
>NDXZ01041983.1:0-11319 GCA_003055125.1 Paykullia maculata | reverse complement strand
CCTTAACACATGTGTGTGTGTGAAGGGTATAAAAAGAGCATTTATTAAGGGTTTCCCATAAAATATTTGACAAAAAACTTTACGGAATTCTTTTTATTAAATGAAAGAATAAAATTTTTGTTAAGAAAAAGTTAATTGCATTTTATTTTATATCTTATGAACTTTTCATAAACAGAAATCTCAAAATTTTGTATAAAAACTGATTTTTATCAACACAAGTTTCCTGATATCTCGAAAAATATTAAGCAAATTCAAAAACAATATTAGCAAAGCTTTGAGATAATTTTGTGGTCGAATTTTGGATTTTTTATTTTCTTGAATAGGATAAACCGTTCTATAGTTATACTAACATATGTCATGCAATTGCCTTTATTTTTTACAAAAAGCTATATCTGGAAAACCAGAGCTGATAAAAAATTTTTACTCTTGAATTTTAAATCTGTGTATCATATATAGTCAACAACAGCTAAAAATTTTTCCGGCACCAAATTAAAACTTTACTTCTGTAAAATAGTGTTATTTTTATTTAATAATTTTCAATAATTTTCTAAAGCAGAATAAAAAAAAATTATTCTTTTAATTAAAAAAAAAAAATGTATTTTAAAAATAAATGCCAAATTGTTTTATACTTGTAAACAGAAAATTAAAAAAAAAAAGATATATTATTTACCTTAAAGCACATGCATTCAGCATTCATAGTTTTCATAGTTGAAAAAGGTTTATGTGGCAAAAGCCACTTTTCCACTGGGAAACCTTCCCCTCTACAAACCATAACACTTGAACACATACCGGAAGTGGAAAATGAAAAACGCAACATCATTTAATCTTAACTTGGCTACATTTAAGATTATGACTACAGCACAGATTGAAAAATAACACAAGCGAAAAATCTCAACAAAAAAAAACAACAAAAATTCACTCTAAAGTTAAATAAAAAAAGTAACTATGTACATCATAAAAAAAGACAAACATAATTTCTTAAAGTAAAATAAAAATATTATAAAGTAGAAAGAAAAACAAGAAAAATTACATGCATTACAACGACAACATTGGCAACATGGAAAAAACTTTAGTCATTTATATTACATAATTAAGCCATAAAAAATAATAACAACAACAACAACAAAAACAACAATATAAAAATTAACAATAAATATGACAAAGCGTGAAACATGTTTTCATGTTCAGCGGCTTCTGTTAAAAGTAGTGTAAAACGCACAACACAAATATCCTATTCCGATTTAGAGGTAAAATTCCAAGAAAATAAAGCACTTGAAAAAAAAACAATTTTATTCTGTGACTTTTGCAGTAAAAACAAATTACAAAAGTTTTTTCATCCTTTCTTTTAACTTTTTTATCCTTCAATCGCTGTAGTCTGAATATCGGCCTATGTTAGTAAGAGACTCTCAATTTTAAATTAACAAACCAAAAAAAATTTTTTAATATAAATAATTCCTAAAAATTATATTTAAAAAAGTTAATTTAGTGCAAAAAAAGTTCTTTCAATTTTCGAATTAAATCAACATTTTATAAAAAAAATTTACCTTTTGGACTTTCAAATATAATTTTTAACACCATTTTTTGTAATAATTTTTTTTTCTTAATTTTTTAGTCGAACTTATTTATTATAACGAATTTTTTATTTATTCTGGCTCAAGTACATTTTAAAATTTCTTCATTATGAATAATATACATTTTTGTTTGCGATAATAAAGCGTAAGTTTCCCGACACTAGCCGAGTGGAATGCATTTTCGAAACCAGCTACGGTTTCATCATCAGCACTCTTTAATCGGTATTTTAGTGTTGGATGTAATTATCATCTATTTAACTCACAGTTTATTAGGAAATAGAATATGGTGGCTTATAGTCGCCGATATTTATATTTTCTCACTTCTTCACTTAACTAATGTTAAGTGAGAACGAAATTTACCACAACCGTTTGTGATAAACAGAAAAAAGCTTTTACTGGTTGTGGTAAATTTCGTTCTCACTCAACTAGTGATAGAAAATATGGTCAGTCACCATATTCTGTTAGAACTAGGTAGCCGTAGAACGTTAGCGAGGGGCCTTTTCAATTATTCATGCTTAAATGAGCAAAAATTTGCAGCCTGTGTGAGCGATGGTTAAACGCATAGTCTTAATTCAGTGGTAAGATCGCCGTAAGGTTCAACCATTATAACACGTACTGAAGCAAATCTTACCACATCATTCTTACTTCCACCGTAAGTTATACTGAAAGACTTAGAATTACTTTTCTAGCCAAATAAGAGATGTCCGTCGGTCTGCCTGTTTGTCCATGTTGACTTTGTAATCAAAATAAATGTCCCAATTAAGAATATATTTTAAAAAATTTTGGACATGTAACTTTTTGAGTACAACAACGAACCATGTTAGTGTAAAGTTTTGAAAAGTTCGGATCATTTTTATTTAATTCAGCTTAAGAGTTTAGATATGAGAATCTTTCCAACAGCCATTAAAAAGACGGACAAAGACACACAGCTAAATAGACTCTCAGAGATCAGAAATATATAAAAAAAAAATTTTAAATAAAATAGTTTGCAACATAACTTCAGTTACCATTAAGCGGCCATTTTTCAATGAAAAAAATTAATTTCTAAGTAAATTGTGCTGATATTGCAAATACGTGGAACTCATTTGCACAAGTATCTATCACATAACTTACTAGAAATATTTCTACTGCATTTTTAGGAATCGAATAAATGAAAGCGAATTTAAATAATTTGAACTAAGTTCACCTTAATGAAACTATGTTTTCTTTTTTAATAAAATAATCCTAAAAGATTGTGTAATAGTTAATTTGTTTGCAGAGAAATTGAAAAAAATTCTTATACTAGAGCTATTTTCTTTGAAGGTATTTTGAAATTGTTTTAATTATACTTTTCTTTAATGTTTGTAAAAAGAAAATATTTTCTAGTTAATATATTTATTTAAACAAAAGCTAATAATAATTATAATAATCGTGATCCGGCAAGGCCATAATAGCTTTAAAAAGATCTCTTATGTTTTCAAATGTTTTTATTGGTGAAAGTGCGTGATTGTGAATTGCAAAGCACTCACGTGTACATCCCTTAAATTTATAAAGACAATCCTTTCATTTTAGACCATTTAACTCAAGGTGTAATTAAGTCAATTATTAAAAAATACCTATGAATTTCAAATGATAAGAAAGCAATAAAGTTTCTTAACTTCCCACATCGGACAACAACCACATGTCGTTAAAGTAGAATCGCTATTGCTTCTACATTTTTAATTAAACGACATGTGAGAGTTTATTATTATTACAACTCATATGTTGAAAAGGACATGCATATATTTTTTAAAGTTTAAAGCAATTTGCTTATTTAATGTTACATTTTATAAGTCATTAATTATTACTGAATATTTTGGGCTTAATTTTGTCGAAAAACTTTAAATTAATGTAATCCAACCCCTTTTTTATGTTCGAAATAAATTATAGTCCAAAAGTATTTTACTTATTCTGACTAATTCACGTAATTTATCAAACTTTATATAAACTTAAATTTATAAATAAAAATTTTATTTTACCCTACCGAAGGATAACAACAAAAACACAAAAAACTAAAACCTGACTGCTGCTGTCCTGTCATTAACTTAAGTAAACTCATTATAAAACATAAAATATTAAACTAATTTAATGAGATATATAAATGTACTATGTACATCATTTACTACACCACAAGCTTATACACAGCCAAACACATACGCACATAAAGCAAAAACCATCTTGAAACTTTTAATCTCATAGTAACTAGTAACAAAAACAAACACACGCAAACCAACCGGCCAACTATCCAAACACACAGACTCATACAAACCTTTACCCCGTTTTGGTTTCTAGCTCTTGCTCGTCCCATTACTTACCGCCATCACAGGGAAAACTATCTGCCAACAAAGTAAATAATTTATCCGACAGTAAACATCTACCACGTGGTCCCAACGGTACACGGCAAACAGGACATTTCTCAGAACGACTGCGACAATTATTACAGAGAACATGACCATTGCAGCACTGCCATCCTGGTGGTTTTATAACCTAATTTTAAAAGATTAACAAAAAAGGAAAAAACGAAAGTAAATAGTTAAAATCTGATAATTTTTCTTTTGAAAATATATAAAAACATACATTCATACATATTTACATATAAAATAAAGAAAACATAACTTATTTACTACTTTTTCAAAGAATTTATTTCAATTACAATAAAAAGAAATACATATTAATTTGAGGGGTATTTTGTGGAGTAAAGAGTTTGATTTTTATGTAATAATGAGTTAAAGATAAAAAAAATTTTATTTAACATCTGTGCGAACACATATTTGTATCATTGTCATATAAAATGTCTAAAAGTCCCATTGCTTATAAATAAATACACTTTTACTTTAAGCTGTTACACAAAACTGTTAATTAACTGAGAAATATATACATACATATGTGTGTGTGTACATGAGATAAATTTATATTTTGTTGTGGGAGAAAAAATTGTATCCCATTACATAAAATCATTGTACTTAAACAGATGGAAAGCTAAAGCAAACCTATATTGCATTAATAGTTTTCAGTTTATATTTTCCTTTGTTACACTAACATACAATTAAGTAATTATTTTTAATTTTAAACTATATTTTTTAAACCTTTCACTACGAGTGGCAAGAGTGAATTTGCATTTGCATATATACGAGTGACGTTTGCAATTTAAAAACCTTATATACCTGAATTCTTATATGTAACGTAGCAGATTTAGAGACATTTGAGGGCCCTACATGTCATAAATATCTGCTTGTAGTAAAAATTAAAAAAAATTTATTATCAAAATAAATATTAAGGTCCAAGGTTCATAAGGTTCATAACATCGGCCTAAATAAAAGCATAACGACATGGCTTTCTCAGTATAGACTTCAATTTTTTCAAACCAAAAACAATTATTATATTAGTTAGTGAAGCATACACTTTACAACGACATTAAGCTTATAGTTATCGTTATGTGTGTACGCTTTGCAAGTACAATGTTAGTCAAAAAGGGTATTTAAGATTTGTTACATGCAAATAAATAAATACAAATGTTTTTAAATGTATAAGTTATATACATTCACAAATTTATATATTTGCAAACATTTGTTTATGAGTCAGTTTGTTTTACTTGGCATCTGCTGGCATTAAATTGATCTGTGTTTTACGATAAAATATGTTTGATGTTTCGTATGAAATTTGTATAAACATAATTTAATTGAGCATTTTATAGTAAAAATTATATAACTTTTGTTTAAATATGTGTGTCTGTTAGTTTAAAAATCAAAAAATTAAAAACACAGAAAAAGCTTTCTTGGAAAAAATAAATCTTGAATAAAATATTTAAAATAAAATACATTAAAAAAGAATTTTTTAAAACATTTTCTATAATGAGAAAATTTATAATTGTTTTCTAAACTGGAAAAATTTATTTAGATTTTCCTTAAAAAAATAAATTTTTTTAAAAAAAATTTTATGAAATGAAATTCCAGTTAAAAGAAAAAAAGTAAAAATGATTTTGGATAATATGTTTAAAAAATTAAAAACCTCGTATTTAAAAAATGTTTATTTATTTATTTTTTGGGTTGTAATAAGAAAACAATTTATTAACAAAAAAAAAATAATTTCCGTCTAAAAAAAAGAGAGCCGCGACTATTTTTAATATTCTTTATAAAAAAAATAGAAAATAAAACTGTAATTTAACAAAAATGCATCTTTCTATTGATCATTACCAATAAATTGAGAAAAATAAGAAACATGTCTTACAAACAATAATAAAAAATGTTATAAAAATAATATATAAAAACATCAAAAAAAATTTAAACTTACACAATATTTTTTTAAGCTTAGTTTTTAGTTAAACCTTTATTTAACAGAGAAAAAAAAACCTATAAAAAATGTTTAAAATGCAAAAGAATATTATTGCGGCAAAATTCAAAGAAAGAAAAATGTATAAAATATTTTTGCAAACGGAAACTTCCTAAAAGAGATTAAATTTATTAAAAAATATGCACTAAAAAAATTTAAAGAGAATTTATGGCAAATTTTATATAAAAATTTTTTATAAAACATGCACTTATAGAAATTTGTCTACAATAATTTGTTTACAACATTTTTATTAGGGAGAAAAAAAATTTTAAAAAAATTTAAAAATTATCTTTAAAAAGTTAATTTTGAGGAAATTTTTTTGCAACGAAATAGAAATTTGGATATAAAAGAAATGAATAAAAATTTCCAAAAAAAACTTAAGAACTTAAAAGAAGTTGGCGTCAACATAATTTTTAATTTTAAACACTTTTTTTAAATTTTGAACTTAATAAAAATTTTAAAATTCTTTGTTACTAAAAAATTTAATAACAATTTTTCATTAACAAAAAGATTTTATATTGAACGAAAAAAATTTTAAAAAAAATTTTCAGGAATTTTTTTTTCAGAAAGAGCATTTAATTTTTTAAAGCAATTTACAAAAAATTATTTTAATCTGCTTCATCTATTGATATTATTCTCTAAAGCTTTTTTCATACTTCATGTATTATTGACCAAATAAAATCGGTTAAATTACCAGTAATTCTTTTTATAAAAACCCTGCTTTAAATAAGTTTTCATATATTTATTTACGTATGTGTTTGTATTTGCATATACTTTTTAAATATTTTATAGTTAAAGACATGCATCAATACTTTTCCATGATTTTATGTACAAAATTTAATTTTAATGACTACATGCAAGTATGTCTGTGTCAAGGATATTGATGTCTATATTTATTTAACTTAATATTTGTAAAATCATACAAAATTTATATATACAAAACATTTTCATATGGATCTGCATACATGCATACATACATATATATTTGTTACTGTAAAAAATCTAAATCATACATATTGTTTTGTACGTATGTGTTTGCTATAATTTTGCATTTGTTTTATGAGAAAATAAGAAAAACTTGTAAAACCATACATGTACTTATATCTGTGTCTAAATTTGTTGCTTTAGATGCACTTTTATATAGATTTAGTCATTCTCTTATAAAAACACATTTTTTCGAATAAATTGTTGTATGTGTGTGTATATACCCTATGTATGTATGTATGTGTATATATATGTTTTAAATAAAAATAATTGGTCTATGTAATTTTTTGAAAGCTTTAATAATGAATGGCCTAAGATAAGTCATGTTTTCTAATATAATTTTTTGTTATTGTTTTCGTTTTTTTTTTTTTACCACAAATAAATCTACACAAAGATTTAGTTTATATTCCACAAATTGCACAATATATTGTTTGTATTTAATATTTTAACATGAAAAATAAATGTATCTTTTTAAAACAATTTAAAAAAAGTATTATTAAAAATATTTTTCATTAGAAAAAGATTATCGGATAAATTGAGGAAAATAAACAATTGTTTTTTTTTTTGAAATCTTAAAAAACAAAGAGAAACTGTTGGTCTTTTCTTTTCTGAGAAAAATGATTGCGCTTTTTGCACTTTTTTTTTGTTTATTAAGTTTTTGGTACTGTAAATATATTATTCCTGTTACCGGCAATTTGGGTAGCAAATTTAAGGTTTTCTACTTACTGTGCTTAAATGAATTGGCAGTAAAAAAAATTTAAGAGCTTTTTTTATTAGTTTTATATTACATTTGTAATTGTAACAATATACATTTTTGGCCCACTTAAGATATATCGTCACCTAACCCTTAAACCATTGCAGATTTGACTTATTATCAATGTTGGTTTTTATCATCAAAACTCTTAATAAAAATAGCAATTGTATAAACAAAACCTTAAAGACAAACAACAACACCGGTTTTATTATTTTTTCCCCGTAGCATATATTTTAGACAGTTTGCCAATTTAGCCGGACATCACTTTTTTTTAAGCTTATTGCTTCTTAAAAGTTATTGAGTGCCTTTAGATCAGTGAAACTTAGCAGAAATATGTATTATAGTCATAGGCTAGTAAAGCTTGAAAATAAGAAAAATCGGATCAAGAAAAAAAAAGTTTTCCTAAGAAGAACTAATCCTACCTCTGAAAAATTCAACTTTTTTTGCAAACTTTTTTTAAGTTTTCTTATACTTTTGTTAAGCAAACGCATCTTTAATTGTCAGCAAAAAATACCCCTATGAGCGACGATAAATATTTTCGGAACTATTTTAGAAATATTTTTTTTAAATGCTTCAGGGGGCTTAAGGACCGTTATATATTTTATATATTTGAGAAAGTTTTTATAACGTAACTAAGCGAAATGGGCCTATAAACATTCAAGGTATATGAAGAAAAGTACGACTACCTTCTCTTTGTTAAAATTTTAATTTTTCACATAAAATGTTTAAAAACTTTAAATTTACTAAAACAACTATTAAGAGCGGTCTTCTTGTGTTCATTGTATTTTAGCAGTTTTCTAAAAGCTCAGGTATCCATTTTTGATTTTTTTTTTAACACAAAAGTGTTAAGTTGGATATCAGTTTAGGGCTGCAAGAAAACAGTAAAACTGGACTTAAGCCCTTTATCAGATAATGCATGTATATCTATACCCCAGCCCCACTGTTGAACACCAAATGAAAAATTTTCAAATTTTTTACTTATTACTGCAATTGTAATAGTTTTACCTTTTCAACAATTTTAGGTAGAAAACATTTAATTGGGTTATATTCAATAATGTCTTAGAGCACCTTGATAACAGAAAAACCTCCCATAATTATTTGTCAATTTCCTTTTATTTTCTTAATGGATATTAAAGATGATATTACAAAAAAAATGTTTTTTTTTTCAATTGTTTGTCTGTATGCAAAATAGGAAAATAAAATCATGCACTTAAATGTAACTTAAACTTTCTAATTTATGTTCTTGAAAAAGCCAACAATTAAAACTAAATTCATGGAAATTTAGTATATGTTTGTATAAATATATATTGTATCTAATTCTATAGAGCAATTTTTGTTTATATGCTTCCCATAAACAATTATTAAATTATAATCTCAATCCTTTTCTGTTTTAAAAAGTAAAAAAGTTAAACTGTATAGAACTATAAAATTTACGTTTTTAAGAAAACCTTAGGGTTAATAATACATATGCATATGTATATGTGAGTGTATGGGTGAATGTGTAAAATGTTAGTGTTTGTAGTCCCTCAAACCTTGGAGAATATTGATGGACAAAACAAAATTTTGTAAATCTTTTCATAAAATCCCTTAATAACTTAATGGAATTACGTGAGCTGCATACATGCTTCACATCTATGAATACAAAATGAGGTTAGAAAATTAAACAGCGGAGAAGTATGAGATAGCAGAAGTGACAAAACTAGTAGATTAAAAAAAAAAATTATTTTACTAAATTAGATCTTCTAGGTGACTGTTACATCATGTAAGCTGACACCTAAAATAAACATTGAAAACAATTAAAATTTACAACAGAGAAAAGTATATTTCATTTGTAAACTGTGGCACTACTGTAACTTTAAAATCGGTTCAAGTCTCAGCTTTATGATGTCTTTCGTCAAACTTAGTAGTTTATGTAGTAGTAGAAGACGTTTTATTTAGGCGTGGAAAATTTGTTTTCGCCTTAAAATTCAAATTGAATCCGTAAATGTTCAGCAAATCAGTGATGGGAAAATCATTTAAGAACTATACATGGAAATGTTCTATTTTCACAGAAGATATTTTTTCTATTTTTAAACAAAAAATTTATCATTTCTATTCCCATTTTCATCTTTAATCAATTTTTATAGTTTTTTAATTTGTATGGAAATAACGCCTTGAAACTATTAGGAGATTTGTTATACATAAGACGTGATGACCCTTTACTATAATGAGGTTAATTCAATGATGCTTTTATTTTTCAACACGTTAAAGCTTCTTTTATGTTGCATTAAATTTCTCTTCTGTATTTTCCTTTTAACTTTGCGTAGTTACTTTGCCTTAAAACAACATTACTTTGATTTACTTGAATTCGAGCAAAAATCAATATAATTTAAGATTGAAATTATTGCAGAAGGTTTGTAGTAAAGTTTTTTATAACTAACGGGAATTTAGGCAAATGTAAACGTACTCTAAAGGTGTTGATGCATAAAAATGAAGGGTTAAATACTTTATTCACGTCGTGAGAAAAAAATTTTATGAAAGATTTTATGTAATGAAATTTGGTTTAAATTTAAATAAAACCAAATTGATTATTTTTAACCGTAACCAATGGCCTACTGCCACGAAAATTGTAAGCCAATAAAGGGAATATAATATGTTCCCAATTCTGGGTATTGTTCACATAAAATTCGGTTGCAGAAAAGTTTGAAAATTGATTTATAAAAAAAATTAAAAAATGTTTAACTATTTATTCACACACCTTTGAAAATATCTGAGAAAAAAAGCATCGTTTTGTTTCATTGGCAGAAGCTTAAAACACTAAGGGACAAGATGTGATATGATTCGCATAAATATCTGTTATGATGGCCTAACCTGTTTGTGGACTTATCGCCCGGTTAATCATGAATGAATAAAAGGTGGAAAATTTCCTAGTAATAAAACGATGGGTTAGGTCTATTTTATCTATGCTGCTAGATCTGCTGACTGCATAACAGGTTCTAAAAATTCTTTGGCTGGCCGAAGTCCGTCCATTATCAAGAGCATCCACCAGTCTGAATTGCCTAATTCGCCTTTAAGTACCAGCATCAACAATTTTGCAAACATTAACTTTACGTTGCAATAAATAGACTCTGACGAAGCCCCAATTTCGGTTCCGTGCAGCCTGAGGTAGTTGCACAATAGCGTGGAAAATAATTAGAGAATTTTTTTTAATACCAATACATTGCAGGTGTTAAATAAAAGCATACAAATAAGCGAAGCCGAAACTTTAGAGAATAATAATGGCGTTTTGGAGGGATAATTTTATGTTAATATCTAAAATTATAATTAAAAAAGTAACCAACAGGGTGTTTTTTAGACCACAACTGCAGTTAGCTTTTATTTTCATAAATTTTAATTTAGGTTAACATTTTCTCCATTGCGCTGCAGCATAAAGTTTTGTCCTGGCAGTTCTTAAAAGTCCATTTTGTACATTTGCTTTTTTTTATTAACAAGAGGGCAAACATTGTTGTTGTTTAAATAACATCAAAAAAATGTAAGAAATTTAGAAAAATTCAGAAATTCAGAAAAATATCTACAAATTTTCAAAAAAAATTTTCAACATAAACTCTACCTTCATGAAATAAAACACCCTTTTAAATTGTTACTCTTGCCCAAGCAACACAGTCCGACTATTTCACGACTTCA